>CAXITT010001341.1:46226-68141 GCA_964033795.1 Lymnaea stagnalis | reverse complement strand
TAATTTTCACTCCTTTGTGATCTGTAAAGTCTAGTGTTTCTGGAATGTGTTTTGCTTCATTTATTGTATCTACTATTGGTATATAGAACCTATCAATTCTTGACTTGGTGTTGAAAGTATTGCATGTAAATGTTGTTTCTTTCCCTTCCCTGTGTAGTGTTCTGTATGCGTCAACCATGTTATATGTCTCTGTTATGTATTGTATTATTTCTGTGCCTGTTGTTTCTTCTAAAATTGTATCTTTTCTTTTTGGGTTTGTTGTATCTAAACTGCTGGTTATATAGTTGAAATCACCTCCCAAAATGATCTTTCCCCTTTTGTGTGAGTATCTTAGTGTTTGTACTAGTGTGTTGTAAAATAATGGTTTTTCTGTGTGCTGTGAAGTGGCATATATATTGACCAGTGTATATGTGTCTCTTTTGTCTGTAATGTTGAGTATGACAGTTTTCCCTTCGCTATCCCTGTCTTTGTGCGTTATCTCCCATCTATCTGATGTCTGTACTATTCCTACCCCCTTACAATGTCTGCCTAAACTGAAATGACTGTTTTTCATGCCTAAAGATTTTGTATATCTTTGTACGTCATCGTCTGAGTTTATATTTGTCTCTTGTAAAAAAATAAAATCGCATATGTGTTTTTTGACAATATTAATTATGTGTTGTTCTTTGTTTCTGCAACTTCTTATGTTTAATGAGAAAAGTATTAGTTGTGTTGTCCCCATCATTGTTAGTGGTGTATTGATGTTAATGAAAATTAACTTTGTAAATTTCTGTTTAAAATCTTTTAAAATAAAATTGTCAATTTTTTTTTAATTTTAAAAGTCCGAAGTATAGTTTGATTCTTCTTCAGAAGACGTGTCGTCTTCAGTGAAATCTGGAACGTCCTCGGGGAAAAGATTACATTTGAAGACTTTCTTCTTCTCCCCGGTGTTTTGCCCGTCACAAGGTCGCTTTTTGGTTCCCCGTCTTGTAGGAGACGTTGTATTAGGAGAGGTTGCTCTCTGATGGTATGAGTATTTCTAATTCTTTTTCTCTTTCTCTGAGTTGTCTGTGTAAGCTTGTTGCAAAGTTTTGTGTGATATGTTTGATGGTGGATTTTAAAAGTTCCCAGTGTTGTCCTATGTCTGTTTTGGGTAGTGTGCTATATTGTTTTATTACGTTATTAATGAGATCTGTGTACTGATTGTTTTCTAAAAGTGAATTGTTAAATTTCCAATGTGGGGATTTTTTTATGATGTTTGATCTTGTTGTATTTATTTTAATTTTCACTCCTTTGTGATCTGTAAAGTCTAGTGTTTCTGGAATGTGTTTTGCTTCATTTATTGTATCTACTGTTGGTATATAGAACCTATCAATTCTTGACTTGGTGTTGAAAGTATTGCATGTAAATGTTGTTTCTTTCCCTTCCCTGTGTAGTGTTCTGTATGCGTCAACCATGTTATATGTCTCTGTTATGTATTGTATTATTTCTGTGCCTGTTGTTTCTTCTAAAATTTTATCTTTTCTTTTTGGGTTTGTTGTATCTAAACTGCTGGTTATATAGTTGAAATCCCCTCCCAAAATGATCTTTCCCCTTTTGTGTGAGTATCTTAGTGTTTGTACTAGTGTGTTGTAAAATAATGGTTTTTCTGTGTGCTGTGAAGGGGCATATATATTGACCAGTGTGTATGTGTCTCTTTTGTCTGTAATGTTGAGTATGACCGTTCTCCCTTCGCTATCCCTGTCTTTGTGCGTTATCTCCCATCTATCTGATGCCTGTACTATTCCTACCCCTTTACAGTGTCTGCCTAAACTGAAGTGACTGTTTTTCATGCCTAAAGATTTTGTATATCTTTGTGCGTCATCGTCTGTGTTTATATTTGTCTCTTGTAAAAAAATAAAATCGCATATGTGTTTTTTGACAATATTAATTATGTGTTGTTCTTTGTTTCTGCAACTTCTTATGTTTAATGAGAAAAGTATTAGTTGTGTTGTCCCCATCATTGTTAGTGGTGTATTGATGTTAATGAAAATTAACTTTGTAAATTTCTGTTTAAAATCTTTTAAAATAAAATTGTCAATTTTTTTTTAATTTTAAAAGTCCGAAGTATAGTTTGATTCTTCTTCAGAAGACGTGTCGTCTTCAGTGAAATCTGGAACGTCCTCGGGGAAAAGATTACATTTGAAGACTTTCTTCTTCTCCCCGGTGTTTTGCCCGTCACAAGGTCGCTTTTTGGTTCCCCGTCTTGTAGGAGACGTTGTATTAGGAGAGGTTGCGAAGCCTCGGGCCGGGTTTCTCAGTTGTGTTGGAGATTTTGTCAAAGACGGCGATGTTGCTCCTTTTGTCAATGCATCCGCATATGTGCGGCCCTGCTCGGAATTTTAGCTTTTCTTTACTGTTTTCTTTTTCCTATGCTCGATTGTCTGCCATTCATTTCCTTCATTTTTGTCTCCCTCCACGGCTGCTGTGGTTGTTGTTTTCTCTACCTCAGTCACGATGTCTGCCTCGGTTGTAAGGCTCTCTTCTTCGGCGACGAAGTCTGCCATGGTTGTAGGGTTCTCTCCCTCGTTGACCACGTTTTGTATGTTACCAGGGGTCAACCCGTCTGTATTACCTTCGTCGATTATTAATCGGCCTCGTGAGTCTATTATGTCATGTTCCTGTGAAGGCTTTTCTTTTCGAACATGTCTGCATTTGCTGGTCCAGTGGTCCAAAGAGGCAAAATGGAAGCATGCTTGTTTTCTTCCTGGTACACATTTAAGGTACTTTTTAACAAGTAGAAACATTTGGTTAAACATACAAAATATTTTTTAAATTGCGGTTAAATAAATAATTTTAAAGATTTTATAAAGTTTTTTTAATAGTTATGAATATGTTTTGAACTAGCAAAAGAATAGTCAAAGTGAGGGACATTTTTGCTGAAGTATAAAAAATAAATGTTTTGTTCAAAACATAAAAAATTCTCTTCTTAGAAAATCTTAAAGTATTTCAAAACACAAAATGTTCAAACCATAATTTATCGTCTCCCTTGAAAAAAATATTAAGTTAACAATTATTCATAAAGTTATATATATATGTCCATAAAAAAAAAAATATGTATATGAAGGGTTCAAAGGAAAAACCAGTGATGTCAGTTTTTCAAAAATTCTATGTTATCTCCCTTGTGGCTACATTCCATTTAATAGAATAATATGATACACAGGTCCAACTGAAAAACCAGCGTAGTCAATAAATAAATACGTAGACATCTGGATATTTTCATACTTTTATGAGGAATTTTACAACTTTAAATTCAATTTTCTCAAAACTCTCAAAACCTGACATCACTGGTTTTTCCCTTGAGCCCTTCATATATATATGATATATGACGATGCCGGCTTCACAAATAACACAGAAAAAGGTCTGAAGGGTCTGGTTAATCGTCTATCACACTCTTGTAACGAGTTTATACTTTCGATTAGTCTCCAGAAAACAGATGTAATGATGCAAGAAGCAACGTTGCGTCCAATCATATTTATTGAGGGTCATAATTTTTTGTTTGTAGGTAATTTCCCATACCTGGGATCCTATATTTCTAGTTCTCTCTCCGTTGATGAAGAGATAAATATCAGCATCACAAAAGCAGCAGCAACTATGGCTAAACTGATTAAGTGGGTGTGGAGTAATCTCATACAAATATTGATTTAAGAGTCCTATAAGTATATATTTTTAGAAACGTAAATGGATGGGGATAACGTGGCCATATTTTCCAAATCGTAAAAATAATTTTGCTCAGTGTCCTTGACCTTGAAGTTCTCAAGAAAAATAATGGACAATATGTCTTGCGTCCAAGTGCTCATACATCATTAATTTTTATAGATGAACTCAAAACACTAAATGTTGTAGCCAATTCATTTATCTTTAAGAAAATGTATAGTTTGCTGATGTTTTGATTTCACTTAAACCTCTGAAAGAAATTTTAGTAATTTGATGTCATTTATATAAGAAACTGGGACCACTGCTAAAACCAAGTACACAATACAAAATCTCAGGCTAAATAGTTATTATTGACTGTTAAATATTTAAAAATAAACTATGGAACTGATTTGGGTTGTTTAACTTTAAAATTTATTTGTTCTGAACTATAATCTGTAGCTTCAGGGAGTTAATTTCAGACAGTCCTTGCCCAATGTCCGGGCGGGCTCAAATTCTAACAGTAACCTAAGTTGGCCTACTTTAGTATCACTAAGACTAATATAAAATTCACAAGAAGAACGATCTCAACTGATATCGCAATGGGGAATGTTACAATCCTCATCAGCATCACTTAAAATCTCTCCTAAAAAGCTTTCAAATATATTTCTACTAGTTCTTGCAATGAAAGCCCAGCCATAGCTTCAATCATTTTCACTTAAAAAAAAAAAAAAACGATATAAAGCTCCGATTAAAAAGTATTTTATTTTTTTTCTACTAGTTCTTGCAATGAAAGCCCAGCCATAGCTTCAATCATTTTCACTTAAAAAAAAAAAAAACGATATAAAGCTCCGATTAAAAAGTATTTTATTTTCACGTCATCACGAAACTGCTTGAACCGGAAGATGATTTAATTATTAATAAAATGACGTGGCTATAAATGCGGTTAAATATTGGATTGGAAGTTGCTATCGGACCATACTTTGTATCGGCCGATTTTTTCGGCTGCCACAGTACAGAATGAGAAAGTCGGCCGATTTTTCGGCCGACTTCAGTTCGTGGGTTAATTGGACTTACATCGCTGTGAGTCCAGCCTTAGGCTGGCGTACGGCGCTACACAAAGCCCCTGATAATAATAATTAAATGCACAAGCTTTTAATACATCCTTGCTTTAAATATTTGTATAAAGAATTTTGATTTGCAAGGTTTTTTTTACAATAAAGCCTGCTCCAAAAATTTTTAAAATTTTTAAAAATGTTCTAATAATTTTTTTTTGGTTAAGAATTACACAGTTAACATGCATATCAGTAAAACCCAAACATATATTGTTTTTAGTATTTTCTAATGCGTTTTAGTGGGTTGATAATATTGCCAAATGAAAGAATACTTTATTTGTTTAAAATAAACAATGAAAATCATTAAAGCGAAAAATAGTCTATTAGAGCAGAAGCTCTAAGTTTCATTGATTTAATTACAATGCGTGGTGCCGAAATTTTATAGTGATCTTTACCCTTCTCAAAATTAATAAATATAATCCGTTGCATTTAATTGCTAATAACAAACAACAAAACTAAATCATGTATATTTACAATTAATACATTTTTACTTTCATTTTCATAAAAATAATGTTTATTATATTTTTAACTAAATAAAGACAAACAATTAAAATATACTTTTAATAAGGAAAAGTCGATACAAAATTCAAATAAGCAAACTCCAAAGCCAAATAGCATTGACTAATGCACATTTCGCCCATCAAAATAAGAACTAACCATTGAACTGCTACAAATGTGCCTTTGCATTGATTTTTTAAAAAAATGGTTACTATTGATTTTTTTTGTTTCGTATTTTGAGCTTGGGATTTGATACTTACATTTTTCACAAGCAGAGCAAGATACGCACCAGAATAAAGGACTGAATTTGATAAATAATTAACCTTTTTTAGGTACTTATGTGTCGTTGGTAAGAAAATTAAGTGTACATTTTACGTGAATGGCAATACATTGAAATTCAATGATAAAATAGTTGTGAAAATGGATGCAATATTCTTATTTGAAAAAATTAAGAAAATCAAAAGACTTTAACAAAACGTAAGTACATTTACATAATTAAACCTATGAATATTAAAATTCAATCATTATACACAAGTGAAAATTTAATTTTCAAAATAAAGATTTGTTAAGCTTTTCTTAGACAGACAGACAGACAGACAGACAGACAGACAGACAGACAGATAGATAGATAGATAGATAGATAGATAGATAGATAGATAGATAGATAGATAGATAGATAGATAGATAGATAGATAGATAGATAGATAGATGGATGGATGGATGGATGGATGGATGGATGGATGGATGGATGGATGGATGGATGGATGGATGGATGGATGGATGGATGGATGGATGGATGGATGGATGGATGGATGGACTGATGGATGGACGGATGGACGGACGGACGGATGGACGGACGGACGGATGGACGGACGGACGGACAGACGGACGGACGGACGGACGGACGGATGGACGGACGGATGGATGGATGGATGGATGGATGGATGAAGAAGGTATATTTAATTCGGTAAGCCATATCCGTATGAGTTCCTAAGTTCAACACAAATAAAAGTTTCGAACTTAATATAAAGGATGTATAAAAATGAATTTACAGTTGTTAATTTCTATGTATCCTTAAATCAAGGGGGCACTTCAGAGTAGTTGAATGAAAGGTGGCGGGTCAATTTAGAGCAGTGGAATAATATTAATTATAATAACGTTTATTTGAAAAACACGCCTCATCATTAAAAGCTAGGAACGCGGTACAAAGTCAACCATATTATAAAGAGAAAACAAATCTAAAATTTACCACATTTAAAAAACAGACGCAACAATATAAAACTACATACGGGCATAGCAAGTCAGAGTCTTTCATCCCGTTTCAACCATAAGTAGCACAGGCAAATATATATTAACTGAAAAAGATGGTAGTTAGCATCATCCCAGAATGTGTTTGCGAAAAAGATATGCCTTTAAATTGGTTTTAAATGACTCCAGTGTCTGGATGTTTCTGAGGGAGACTTGAAGGCGTTCCAAATTTTTGGGCCGGCAAATGATTTCCGTTAGTCTCAATGCCAACAAACGGTATCGATATTTTGCCACTATCAGATGAGCGTCTTGCTCGCTAGTGGGTACATAAGGCGTCATGAGTGCTTTGAGATAAGATTTCGCCAGGTCATGTAAGGAGGTAGCACAAAGTTGTAATTTTGTACTCTATGCTAGCGCGGACCGACAGCCAGTGCAGCTCTCTCAGAGGTGTTTTAGCATGGTCAAATTTGCGTTTGCGAACATCAATACGAGCCGCATTATTCTGTGCTCTTTGAATTTTATCTAGGTGCGTAGCTGGGAGACCCACCATGAGAGCATTGCAGTAGTCCATGCGTGATAACACAAATGCAAACATCAGCCTCTTTGATGCATCTAACGTTAAGAAAGGTCTGATATGACTAATCCTGCACAGCTCTAGGAAAATTTCCTTTCAAAGCATGTTAATATGATTTTCTATAGTGTTCTGTCTAAATAGACCCCATGGTCTCGCACTGTATGAGAAAACTATATCTGCATACCTGAGAGAGTAAGTGATGTTATGTTTTTACAGATTTGTGTTTCTGAGCAGTTGCTATGGGGATCAGCTCAGTCTTTTCATCATTCAATTTGAGCTTGTTTATGGTCATCCAGTGCTTAACTGACTCCACTGTTTTCTGTGTCGTAATAAGAAGTTCAGGGAACTGAAAGAGGATCACGGATTGATGAAGTTGTGTATCGTCCGTGAATATGTGATACAGCATATTAAATTGCTTGATCACTGCACCCAGTGGCTGAACGTACATAGTGAAAAGCATCGGGCCTAGGACCGAGCAATTATAGATTGCTTCGAGGTCAAGCCGTTTGAAATAACTGACTGGACCCGATTTTTCATATACGAGTGAAAATATCTCCTGACGGTATCTGTGAGACGGAACTTTTTTTGCAGACGCTGGAGCAGTATGCCGTGGTCAAGCGTATCGAAAGCTGCCGATAAATCGAGTAAAGACAAAATGGATACCTGGCCCTCATCACAAGACGACAGAAGGTCGTTTACGACGCGCAACAGGGATGTCTCAGTAGAGTGATGCGCCCTGTATGCTGACTGGAAAGGTTCAAACAAGTCACATTGAATGAGGGGATTCAGTAGTTGGCGGAGAGCGACTTTTTCTAAGATTTTGGATATAAATGTTATATTTGAGATGGGGCGATAATTTTCATCACATTTGGGTAAAGATTTGCTTTCTTTAACAGTGGAGTTACTATTACCTCTTTAAAAGTTGATGGAACAATACCAGTTGTCAATGAGTTATTTATGATAAAAGTGATGATGGGGACTATTGCATCCAGACATTCATACAACAGCCTTGTTGGAAGAGGGTTTAGTTTGCATGTCTTTCTTGGGGTATTAGCCAGGATTTTCTCACATTCGATTCACTGACTTCAACAAATTCACTCATAGGAGAGCCGTTGAAGAGTGAGAATTCTGGAGCAATATCGATGCAACTGTCAAGTTTCACCCTGATCTTCTTAGCTTTTGTAATAAAGTAGTCATTTAGAGCATCTGGTAGTAAAATTACAGGTGATGGGAGGCCAATTTAGAGTAGTGGAATGACTGGTGGCGGGGGCAATTTAGAGTAGTTGAATGACAGGTGGCAGGGGCAATTTAGAATATTGGAATCACAAGTATCAGAGATCAATTTAGAGGTGTGGAATGACTGGTGGCTAGGACAATTTAGAGTATTGGAATGACAGGTTGGGGGGGGGGCAATTTAGAGTAGTGGAATGACAGGTAGCAGGGCAATTTAGAGTAGTTGAATGACAGGTTGGGGGGGGGCAATTTAGAGTAGTGGAATGACTGGTGGCGGGGGGAATTTAGACTAGTGAAATTACAAGTGACGTGGCAATTTAGAGTAGTGGAATGACAGGTGGCAGGGCAATCTAGAGCAGTGGAATGACAGGTGGCAGGGCAATTTAGAGTAGTGGAATGACAGGTTGGGGGGGGGGCAATTTAGAGTAGTGGAATGACAGGTGGCAGGGCAATTTAGAGTAGTTGAATGACAGGTTGCAGGACAATTTAGAGTTGTGGAGTGACTTATAGCGAGGGCAATTTAGAGTAGTGGAATGACAGGTTGCGGTGGCAATTTGAGAAGTAAAATGATAGTTGGCAGGGGTAATTTAGAGTATTGGAATGACAGGTGGTGGGGGTAATTTAGAGTAGTGGAATGACAGGTGACAGGGGCAATTTAGAATAGTTGAAGGTCCCGTTTACTCCTTTTGAAATGTTTGGCTGAATTCTTTTTGGTGATCTCATTTAGTCGTCTGCAATGAAATGTAACCAAAATACTTACTTGAATCAAATTTATTTTATAACTTACGCCCACCATACATGAAAATTAATAAAATAATTATTCAACAATAAATTGTAAATTATTATTCTTATAATTAAGCCTGGGCTTATAATTATACTATAACATAATATATATATAAAACAACTGTTTTAAAAACAATTTTTTGTTGTCGTTTGCATTGCGGGCTATAATGTTGACAAATGTATTGTCATCAACTTAAAGTGTATGCGCGAACTTAAAGCTCAATATTTAAAAACTGTGTCAATAAGGAGTCCGATGATTCAGTAACACAGTCAGCCGATAATCAACCCTAAAACAATAGCAAATGTAAGGTAAAGAATGTAAATTAATAAGAGACGAACAATTTGTGTCAAAATAACAATAAAAGTTACACTTTAATAATAATTATACATTATACACAAGTAAACATTTCGGCACATGCCTTCATCAGTAAAATAATGTAAAAACTGTTAGTAGCAGCTTTTCGTTTGTTTTATATCACTAAATATAAGTATCGAATTCAAGTGGACTATCACTTTTAAAGATAAATCCACCGCCTTGAGAGTGAAGAAGACATAGCCACGTTACATCTGATTAAGCTAACCTAACCGTATATAAGGTTATACAAATAAATTGAAATTATAGTTTTTCCTAAACTGAAAAATAGTAATAATAAACAAATTTAAATAAGTTTAACGTTAGAGTTATTAAAATTTCTGCTAAAATAGCTATTGCAATACATTTTCATTTCAAAAAGGAAATCTAATATGACTCTGAAAAAATCCTTGTTTAGAACACGAAAAACGTATCTAGTTATTTACTTTGAACAGGAAAAAATATACTTTGCTGAATAATTACCATTCTCCCTAAATTGTTTTTTTATGATACTATTTAAAGGTCTATTCATTATTTTTCATTTCATAAAAATTCATTTCCAATTCTGTATTAACTAGATAAAAAAGACATACAATCGAACACTTTTATACAGCGATAATAAGTAGTGGTTTTAGAAAAATAAATGTATTTCATCAAAATAGACAAAAAACTTCCGAATAGACAAACAACTTCGGAAAAGATACACACCAATAGAAAATACCAACTTCTTCCAATTAAAAAAAAAAAATAATAAAATATCAAAATTAGAAGAAACGTCCACATAGACAAACAAAAATAACAGAAATTTTTAAACTTGCGGACCAATTGAATAGAAAATAAAAAATAGGTGTCCTTTGAAATTAAAGAGAAATACAACCTACCGACAGACAAGACTTGCATATCACACGTAAAGACCAATCCAGAAATCAATAATTGACATTGTTATATCCAAAGTTGACTATGTCGAAAATAAATAATACGTGAGTAGAGACCACTACATGAAATGATAGAATAGAAAGAAGAGACAACATACACACAATGATAAAATACATAAGTAGAGAGCCCATACGCACAATGATATAATATACAAGTAGAGACCCCATGCACACAATGATATAATATACAAGTAGAGACGCCATCCACACAAAGATATAATATACAAGTAGAAACCCCATACACACAATGATATAATATTCAAGTAAGAACCCATACATACAATGATATAATATACAAGTAGAGACCCCATACACACAATGATATAATATACAAGTAGAGACCCCATACACACAATGATATAATATACAAGTAGAGACCCCATACACACAATGATATAATATACAAGTAGAGACCCAATACACACAATGATATAATATACAAGTAGAGACCCCATACACACAATGATATAATATACAAGTAGAGACCCCATACATACAATGATATAATATACAAGTAGAGACCCCATACACACAATGATATAATATACAAGTAGAGACCCCATACACACAATGATATAATATACAAGTAGAGACCCCATACACACAATGCTAGCTGAATAAAAGAGCATAACTGCTCTGGATGGTAAGGGCAGGTTGTATGACAGGTCGCTCTGTTGCGGGTGGTTAAGGTTAACAATTACAAGTAAGGCCTCTGACTGGTTTGACGAGCCCAACTTTTGTGGATGGTTCAGGTTAATATGACAGATTGGGTCTCTGACTGGTTTGACGAGCCCTAATATTGTGGATGGTTCAGGTTAATAAAATAGATTGGGCCTCTGACTGGTTTGACGAGCCCCCCTTTTGTGGATGGTTCAGGTTAATAAGACAGATTGGGCCTCTGACTGGTTTGACGAGCCCTAATTTTGTGGATGGTTCAGGTTAATAAGACAGATTGGGCCTCTGACTGGTTTGACGAGCCCTAATTTTGTGGATGGCTCAGGTTAATAAGACAGATTGGGCCTCTGTCTGGTTTGACGAGCCCTAATTTTGTGGATGGTTCAGGTTAATAAGACAGATTGGGCCTCTGACTTGTTTGACGAGCCCTAATTTTGTGGATGGTTCAGGTTAATAAGACAGATTGGGCCTCTGACTGGTTTGACGAGCCCTAATTTTGTGGCTGGTTCAGGTTAATAAGAGAGATTGGGCCTCTGACTAGTTTGACGAGCCCTAATTTTGTGGCTGGTTCAGGTTAATAAGACAGATTGGGCCTCTGACTGGTTTGACGAGCTCGAGCTCTACTTTTGTGGATGGTTCATGTTAATAAGACAGATTGGGCCTCTGACTGGTTTGACGAGCTCTACTTTTGTGGATGGTTCAGGTTCATAAGACAGATTGGGCCTCTGACTGGTTTGACGAGCTCTACTTTTGTGGCTGGTTCAGGTTAATAAGACAGATTGGGCCTCTGACTGGTTTGACGAGCCCTAATTTTGTGGATGGTTCAGGTTACTAAGACAGATTGGGCTTCTGATTGGTTTGACGAGCCTAATTTCTATGATGGTTCAGGTTAATATGACAGATTGGGCCTTTGAATGGTTTTTTACGAGCCCCACTTTTGTGGATGGTTCAGATTAATATGACAGATTGGGCCTTTGAATGGTTTTTTACGAGCCCCACTTTTGTGGATGGTTCAGGTTAATATGACAGATTTGGCCTCTGACTGATTTGACGAGCCCTCCTTTTCTGGATGGTTCAGCTTAATATGACAGATTGGGCCTCTGACTGATTTGACGAGCCCTACTTTTGTGGATGGTTCAGGTTATTATGACAGATTTAGCCTCTGACTTGTTGGACATACCCTACTTTTGTGGATGATTCAGGTCTATATGACAGATTTGGCAACTGACTGATTTGACGAGCCTTACTTTTGTGGATGGTTCAAGTTAATATGACATATTTGGCCTCTGAATGATTTGACGAACCCTACTTTTGTGGATGGTTCAGGTTAATATGACAGATTGGGCCTCTGAATGATTTGACGAGCCCTACTTTTGTGGATGGTTCAGGTTAATATGACAGATTGAACCTCTGACTGGATTGTCATGTCCTGACGGTGGCGGATATTGCTTTGTCTAGAAATTAGGTCTCTTCCTTACCGCCACAGAGACAATTTTAGAGTGTAGAACTTCTTTGCTATCTCCTAGCTCCTACAAAACTGATATGTAGTAAACTAATGTCAAGTGAAACAAATTACTCGATTTGAAGTAATCAATGTATATTAATTATTTATATATTGGGATCAACACAGTCCACAATAACAAATTTTAAAAAGTCTTTTCATCGCTCACAAGAACAATTACACGCCACATTCATACTTCATAGTTCATATGTCGTAAGCAGCTGAGTAAAATTCATGTGATGTAAAGGAATATAAGTAAAAAAACACACTATCACTCACACACACAAGATCAATATTAGACACAACGACATCACGTGATCTCAAAATAGAGTCCTACACAGAGTATATATTCCCAAGATCCACAGAAGGGTTAGGAACGTATAACGCTTTCACCGATGCGGACTACAAGTCTGGCGCCTAAAATATCTACCAAAAAACTAATTTACTGCATCATAAGAAATAAAAAAGCAACATATAACATCAACAGACTAAAAAAACTTAATATTGCAACAAGATAAGACTAGATTAACATAAGACTACACCAAATAAGACTACAACAAAATAAGACTACACCAAGATAAGACTAAACCAACATAAGAAAAAAACAAACATAAGACTACACTAACATAAGATTACACTAACATTAGCCTACACCAACATAAGATTATACCAATATAAGAATACACCAATATAAAACTACTCCAACATAAAACTACACCAACATAAGAATACACAAACATAAAACTGCACCAACATAAAACTACACCAACATCAAACTACACCAACATAAAACTGCACCAACATAAAACTACACCAACATCAAACTACACCAACATAAAACTGCACCAACATAAAACTACACCAACATCAAACTACACCAACATAAAACTGCACCAACATAAAACTACACCAACATCAAACTACACCAACATAAAACTGCACCAACATAAAACTACACCAACATAAAACTACACCAACATAAGACTGCACCAAAAAATACTACACAAACATAAGACTATACCAACATAAAAATACACCAACATAAAACTACACCAACATAAGACTGCACCAACATAAAACTACACCAACATAAGACTGCACCAACATAAAATTACACCAACATAAGACTGCAACAAAAAAGACTACACCAACATAAGACTGCAAAAACATAAAACTACACCAACATAAAACTACACCAATATAAGACTACACTATCTGAAGACTATACCAACATAAGAATACACCAATGTAAGACTACGCCAGCATAAGATTACACCAACATAAGACTAAACCAACACAAAAATACACGAAAACAAGACTACACCAATAAAAGTTTAAACCAATGAATGCTATTTTACAATAACGGGTACTCTGTTATTAGTGTCTAGGAAAGACGACATTGCCAGTTAATTTATTGTATGAAGCTCCAGTAGACCTGATATGAAGCTCAAGTCTGTTGTTCGTCCATCGAAGTCGACAAGAAACATCGAATCATCCGGTTAGGGGCCGCCAGGGGGGGTGGGATTACGGTGAGCTCTTAGGTGGCTTGTTAGACCGATCCTTGCTCGGAATAATCTATGACACCGTGGGCATGGAATAGCTGCTTCAGGCGATGACCTAATGTTGCTCTTTCGGACAAGCCTGCGTGTCTCAGCTGTGGTTATTCTCTTAGCTTCATGGGATTTAGCCCCCTTCTTGACAGCAGCTCTCCATCTGGCTCTGTCCTGGGCTGTCTGCACCCATTGAGTAGTGTTTATGCTGAAGGCCTTTAGTGCCACTTTCAGTGAGTTTTTGTAACGCTTTCTTTGGCCTCCTTGGGAGCGCTTGCCTATCGTGAGTTCTCCAAAGAATATTTGTTTCGGGAGCCGGTGGTCTGCCATACGGGCTACGTGTCCCATCCAACGGAGCTGAGACTGCATCAGAGTGGTGAAGATACTAGGTAGGTTCGCTCTAGCGAGGACCTCGGTGTCGGGAACTTTGTCTTGCCACCTGATGTCGAGGAGTTTCCTGAGGCAGGTAGTGTGAAAATGATTCAGTTTCTTGGCGTGACGCTGGTAGACAGTCCACGTTTCACATCCATAAAGCAGTGTCGGGAGGACTGCTGCGCTATAGACCTTGAGCTTTGTTTCTCGACTGATACCTCTCCTGTCCCAAACAGTGCTGCGGAGCCTGCCAAATAGGGCACTAGCTTTTGCGAGTCTGCCATTCATTTCATCATCCATGACGACAGATCTAGAGAGGGTGCTGCCCAAGTAAGTAAATTTATCCAAAGGGTTGAGACGCTGTCCACAAATGATGATGTTGGGTTTAAAGTAGGGCTTACTGGGAGCTGGCTGATAAATCACCTCAGTCTTCTTTGTGTTGATTGTGAGGCCAAAGTTATTGCACGCCTCTGAGAAGATATCAACGCTGTTTTGCATGACGGCTTCTGATGGAGCATTAAGGGCACAATCGTCTGCAAACAGAAGCTCGTTGATCGTGGTATATTTGACCTTGGTTTTAGCTTGAAACCTCCTAAGGTTAAATACTGATCCAACAGTACAAACCGGATTGGCAAGCCCATGGTGGAGTCCTTGAACGCATCAGACAGCATTGCGGAATACATGATACTGAAGAGTGTGGGAGCAAGAACACAACCCTGTTTTACACCGTTTGTGACGGGGAATGCTGGAGATGATTGACCGTTGTCCTGTACTCGGGCCATCATACCATCATGCAGCTGACGGATGATGTTTTTGAACTTGTCTGGGCATCCGTATTTCTTCATGATTTTCCACAAGCCAGCTCTATTGACCCTGTCAAAGGCCTTATTCAAGTCGATAAAT
The DNA here is from genome assembly GCA_964033795.1 of Lymnaea stagnalis. NCBI lineage: Eukaryota > Metazoa > Mollusca > Gastropoda > Lymnaeidae > Lymnaea > Lymnaea stagnalis. The sequence goes on along the minus strand of CAXITT010001341.1, from coordinate 52,751 downwards.
GTAGTACATAGGTCTGTATTTTGTTCCTGGCATTTCTCTTGAAGCTGTCTAGCTGCAAACACCATATCGATGGTTCCGCGTTTTTTTCCGGAAACCGCATTGACTTTCGGGTAGGAGACCTAGCTCCAGATGTGCATTCAGACGGTTCAGAAGGGCTCTGGCCAAGATCTTGCCTGCAATGGACAGTAGTTAAATTCCGCTGTGATTGTCGCATGTCTGGCGGTTACCTTTGTGTTTGTACAGGTGGATGATTGAGGCATCCTTGAGGTCTTGTGGTACAGTTTCCGTCTGCCTGATGATATGGAATAGTCGCAATAGCTTATCCGTCCGCGCTGGTCCAGCCTCCTTGTAGGTTTTGGCAGGAATCATGTTGGGGCCAGGTACTTTGCCATTGGACATTTGGCGGATCGCTGTCTGTATCTCATCAAAAGTTGGGACGGCGTCCAGTGAATTGTTCGTTGGGACCTGGGGGAGTCTTTCAATGGCCTCATCATTAATGATTGAAGGTGTATTGAGCACACTTTCAAAGTGTTTCGCCCATCTTTCCAAGATTTTTTCTTTGTCTGTAATGAGCGTAGAACAATCAGCACAAAGGAGAGGGGAAGAGCCTGAGGGGGAGACACCATAGATTTCTCTCAGGCCACGGTAGAAGTTTTTCATGTATTTCTTGTCTGCAAAGCCCTGTATTTCATCAGCTTTTGAATTCAACCAGGAATCTTGCATCTGGCGTAGTTGTATTTGGACCTTGCTGCGGATGCCCCTAAGTGTAGCTGTCTTTGCTGTTGACGTTGGGTCATCATGGAGGGCCTTGTACGCTCGGCGTTTTTGCTCAAGAAGAATTTGGATAGCTGTGTTGTTTTCGTCAAACCAGTCCCTGTGTTTCCTCGTAGAGGGTCCGAGGCGCTCAGCGGCTGTATTGTAGACCATCTCACGAATCGTGGTCCACGCTTTTTCCGCGTCCTGGTTGTCCAGTGTGATTGTATCAAGGCGTTGATCTAGGCTGTCAACAAAAGTTTGTCTCACATCAGGGATATTCAGCCTATTTATGTTGAGGCGTTTCGGAACTTTCGTGGCCTGAGGTCGTCTCTTAGGTTGGATATGAATTTTCATCTTTGAGACGATGAGGCGGTGATCCGTCCAGCATTCTGCGCCACACATGGCCTTAGTCACCCTCACGTCCTGGCGGTCCCTATTTCTGACTATGGCATAATCAATTAGGTGCCAGTGTTTAGAACGGGGGTGCATCCAGGAGGTCCGGTTGCGCGTTGGCAGGCTGAAGGTGGTGTTCGTTATTAGAAGGTCATGTTCAGCACAGGTCTGCAGTAGCAGTAGGCCGTTGCTGTTGCACTGACCAACACCATGCTTCCCAATCACTCCCCCCCAGGAGGTGTAGTCACTGCCGACACGTGCATTGAAATCACCAAGTATGATGAGTTTGTCAGCAGACGGTGTGGAAGAGATAACAGTCTTCAGGTCTTCATAGAATTTGTTTTTGGTCTCTTCTGTGTTTGTCATGGTGGGTGCATAGGCACTGACTAAGGTAGCAGACTTCCTTCCATGGCAGAGGGGGATTTTCAACGTCATGAGACGGTCATTTATACCTTTTGGAGAGCTGGGGAGCTTGCTCACAAGAGAGGTTTTGATAGCAAAGCCAACACCAGCTTCTCGCCTTGCGTCAGGGTCGCGCCCGCTCCAGAAGAAAGAATAGCCAGCAAGCCTTTCTGTGATTTCACCCTTGCCAGAGAGTCTGGTTTCACTAAGGGCGGCGATGTCTATATTGTATCTTGCAAGTTCATGGGCAATGAGCGCCGTGCGACGTTGAGGTATGTTAGAAGTGTCCCTGTCAAGCAGTGTGCGTATGTTCCATGTGGCAATTTTAAGTGAAATAGTGTTTATCCTTGATTTACGAGCGCAAAGATTGTGTCCCCGCTGGCCGTGTTCAGTCGGCCAGGGTGTGAAGGAGCAGGCATTCTTTTGGGCACCTATTCTAGCCCCTTCGTCATGCATTTAGAAGAGCCTGCCTGTCGCCACGAGACTTGGGATGATGGGTATAGTTGGATGACTGATGACTTGCGCGGGTGACTTTTTTTAAAGTGAGGAAGAGTTGCGCAGCGTCAACCTCACTCTCTCGTCCGGACCCACCGTGTCCAGTGGCAAGACTATGTCAAGACGACCAGAAATGGGTACGGATGCAGTGGATGACCAAGATGTTCTACGTGCCTCATCTTGCTCTACGCACTCCACGGTGCGTTGCTGTAATCGCCTTCACCTCCGTTGAACCTAAATGGTTTCTTCCGCAGGATCCGCCGACGTCCAGTCTTTGCATGCATTAGGTAGGCAGACCTAAATCACCTGGTGCTTGAGGCCCATCATCTACCCACACCTGGTTTACCCAGCTATTGTAAGCCGTTGTCCAGGATATGGCAGCTGTTGCATGCTGACAGCTTAGCAAGATGGCGGCCATGTGGGTGACACAAAAATTATCTCCAGCGTTCTAAAAATTTAAATGTGTTCCCATTTTAACCAAACCTAATTAATTTTTTAAATCGAAATTGGAATTCCAAAATTCATCAGCAGCTGTATGTGTTGGGGCATGCAGCCAAGTGTTAAATTAAAAGCTCTTGTAGGCCTATATTGAAGCTCCATTAGGCCTTAAATGAAGCTCAAGTTGGCCTAATAAAAAGCAACAGTAGGCCTAATATGAAGCAACAGTAGGCCTAAAAGGAAGCTCAAGTATGCCTAAAATGAATCTCCAGTACGCCTAATATGAAGCTGCAGTATGCCTAAAACCTCTTGAAATCCGCCGACTTTACCTAATCGTGAAGGCTTAACAATAAAATAGGACAGAAGAAGAAATATCGTTATATTCTTATTGATTATAAATTATGAATACAGATGTGGTTATTGCTATAAAGTAAGACAAAAGTATAGACAAATATGGTTTATTTGCCAAGACGTGATTGAGATCTACGGAAAATTCAGAGGATTGGATTGGTTTGTTCTTTCTAACAAATACGTTTTTGTTTGTTTTTTCCAGATAACATTTTTTATTTTTCTTTACGCAAATTATTTTATCACAAGCCACTACACCTTCACAAATGTAAATGAAGAAGATGTAATAGGAATTTGATCTTATCATTGATAAAAACTTAGCTTTTAAATGTATTCTTCAGGTATTTCTTTTTTTCGATTTACAAATATAACATAAAAACCTCCAAAAAACCAAGTTTTTAATGAAAATACCTTTTAAACGGTAAATTCAATACCCTAGAGGGTTAAGAAAATTTTAAAAAAAACAAAATGCATACAAGTAATACACTTCACAAAATCCCAATTAATGCTCCTCCAAAGGCTCGAACACACAACTTTTTTTTCACGCCTAAACTATATTAAAATTATGATGACCTAGACATTTTTCAACGCAAATTTCTGTCACCAACTATTTCAGAAAAACAAAAGAAAATATTACGCACTCAACACTATTGCGATATTTCTATTTAAAAAAAACATATCTTTAAGCACAGTTATCGGAAATTTAATGTTAGGTTTCCATTTATAAAAGAGGAAACATTATTTTTTATGGTTAGTGCGTGGGTCTGAAAATGTGATAGAATGTGTTGTCATCAGCATTTTGTCTATGTGACAGGTTTAAGTCCGATCGGTTGACTGGTTGAGTGAATTAGTCGTCAGAATATTTTGACACCAACTCAGGAAGCCACCCAGCAACAAAGAGAATTTAATATAAAGGATTTAGTAAAATTACGTTGTTCTTAACTCTTCAATTATTCCAGGGATTGTTGAATATGGGTACATTACCTCATATTAGATGAAAAAGAACATATTTGGTTTAAGTAGTGTTTATTAGGCACTCATAAAATATATATTTTTTATGGATACACTATTTATTAACCAACATGGATATGTCAAATTTTTTGTCTTTATAAATTTGTTCGAACTACTGGTGACAAAAAAGGCGATTGATTTTCTACATTCATACCATCTGACATAAATGAACCGGAAATATACAATGATATATTATTGTTTAGACTATCAAATTACAGTATTTGAAATGAAAATCTATAATCATATTTATCATTTTTTTTTAAATTGTATATGTTTTTTTTTAAACGTGGGTAAATGTTTAACAGACCCTTACTTTTTCAAGGGAGAATATTAATATCTAAAGATTTTGCTATTTGCATATTTTTTTTTTGGGGGGGGGGTGGAGGTGAGGGGGATTTAATTAGTGAGTTCTTTACATTGTTGCAATATACTTTGCTCACTTGAAATTTAAAAGAGATTATTTTAATTTAGTTTTAAATCTTATGTAGTGTCAAAATAACTATACATTTAATTATTTAACATAAATCTATTTATTGTCAAATATGCTTCAGCGATGCGATATCAAATTCTGTTAAGCTGATGAAGTGGAATTATCTTTTAAACGATTAGTTTACCTTTCTTCGATCCTTACTTATAAGGATGCATAGTTAATGAAATGCTTCTTATTTAGAATTGATCTTATATTAGCCCTTTATTAGTTATCTTAGACATTACGATTGTAATGAAATTTTGCATCCAACTTGCTCACGTTTAAATGAGCTGTAACGTTTAGAAACGTATATACACTCCATGACTATAAATTTGTCCGTGATCAGTAGGTCACCAGCGACCGCCAATAGACCTTAACTGACTCTATCTTACATAATGTCATTTTTACCTATATGTTCATTTCACACTCTTTAGTCATATTAGTGTAACAACTCAGATACAGTAAGTCCATGTACTGTTTTAGTCGTATTACAGTAAAACTCAAATATATTGAGTCCATCGGCCCTATTAACTCTTATAGTCATATTACTGTAAAAAATCTGATATGTTGAGTCCATGGGCACTTCACACTGTTAAAGTCGTATTAACTCTGATATATTAAGGCCATTAGTACTGTCATATTACTGTAAAAGATCTGATATGTATAAAAACTTGTTTACTCATATTAGAGTAACAACTCAAAAATATAGGGTTGAAAGTCGCAATTATCTCTGTAATCAATGCCTGGATCCAAACATTTAATGTTTGTGTTTTCCTTAAACGAGCTAGACACAAACAGAATCATAACATGATGTGTCACTGTCATTCGTTTAAGTTTAAATTAATTTTTTCGTTTGTGCACAAAATGAACATCTTACATGTGCAGTGTGTAAGATGGCTTTGCTCATTACATGAGAACATTGTGTTGAATGGCTAATTTAATCGGCACACTAACGTTGTGAAATGTTTTGTTATTGAATAATTATTCCTAGAACAAGGTAAAAAAAATATTTACAAAATAAACACAGTTGTGGCAAATGAAATGTAAAATTATCCAAAACTATATTTACAACATTAACAACTGCCCTTAAAAAGTATTGAATATATATTTATTCACCAGGGCTGGGCTAACCACTGTGTACAAAAAATAAAATATTAATACAGTTACATAATAGGGACATTTGAAATAAAAATAGTTCCTGATAACGAATAGCTGTATAATAACAAAACAAAAACAAATGTACATACACTCAAACCCACCAAGAACAGTTACATTTAAAGCCATGGACGGAAGCCACAAGAATCGTTTATCGGTCAGAAAGGGGTTCAGTCGGGGATAGTAGATTTTAAATAGATTTATTTTGAGTGCAGTTTTGATGGCCAGAGTGGTTAGTATATTGCAGATGTTTAGTGGCAGATAATTCCATTTTTTAGGGGCGCAGAAAGAGAAAGATCGCTCAGCATGTCTGTATAGGGAGCCAATGAAGTGAGTTGAGTAGCGGAGTGACTTGATCATGTTTTTTTTCCTAAGAACTAGGCTCGCAGCTGAGTTATGAACTTTCTGCATTTTTTGTATAAATGTTTTGGTGAACCTGAAAATAAAAAAGAGTTGCAATAGTCAAGACGAGAGAGAACAAGAGCACAAAATAGGGTTTATGTTGCATTAACAAATACAGCTACTTTGATTTACTGTAAACACCATGATGTTAGCTGAAAACAAATACCGCACTTAAAGCTTCATACAATATCTTTTAATAATGAAAAAAAAAAAACAGTAAAGAGAATAACTTTTAAAGTGTGTACATTGAAGAGTACTGATCAAATAAAACATGCCGAAAACCTCAAATTATTTCATTGCAATGACATCCAACCAGCAACTGACAAATGAAAAGTCAAATAGTATGCTCTCAACAGAAATATTGAAAACAGTTATATTACTCACACCGTTAATGTGCTGACACACTCCTTGTATATTAAATACTTACATCATCCAAGGGGTTACTTACTGATAAAATTAACATAATACTTATAAGTGTTTATAGCTTTCTTGTAAAATAGCTAGAAACAGTTAACTAGAAATATCTTGTCTGATACATAAATACAAACTTTGTAGTAGTCATTGACGTCAATATACTTTAAAAAAAAAAAAAAAAAAAAAAAAAAAAAAAATTTAAAAAAAAAAAAAAAAAAAAAAAAAAAAAAATTTTTTAAAAA
>CAXITT010001341.1:2508-15077 GCA_964033795.1 Lymnaea stagnalis | reverse complement strand
AAAGTGTGTGGACGATACTATTTAAAGGTATAAGATTTATTATTTTAATTCATACAAATTCATTTCAGATGTTTTACTAACCAGACCAAATGGACAAAAAATTGAAATATTTTATATAGAGTTAAAAACAGTGTTGCTAAAAAATTAATTGCGTTACGTCAAACAGAACAACTTTCGAAATGACAAACAACTTCCAAATGGAAAATAAATATCCAAATTAGCAAGTAGCTTCTAAATAGACAATTAACAATAGACAAATGTTTTAAAATTGAAGACAAAACTATAACATTGAACACAATTCAATTATAGGTTTGGCCTCCGAAATTAAAGGTAAACATCACCTACCAACATAGAAGCCGTGTACATCATACGTAAAGACCAATACACAAACCAACATTTCACTTGTTTTATCTAAAGTAGTTTATCCAAAAGATAGAAAATAAAAGTACAGACACCCATACACAGAATGAGAGCTGCAGAAAAGAAACATATCATCCTACCCAGAGAATATATTCCAAATATACCCAAAGGGTTTGGCAGCGTATAACTATTTAACAGATCAAGACTACACGAATAGGTCCATAGTTCACTGTTAGGTTCTTAGTTTAATGTTAAGTCGCTAGTTCAATGCTAGGTAATTAGTTCAGTGTTAGGTCAATTGTTCATAGCTAGGTCCCAAACTCAATATTAGGTCCCAAGTTCAATGTTTAGTTCCAGAGTTCAATGTTAGGTACATAAATTAATTTTGTGTCCATAGTTCCATGTTGGAGCTATAGTATTAGTACTTAGTTCAATGTTATGTCATAAATTTAATGTTAGATCCAGAGTTAATTGTTTAAATTGAAATTTGTGTGAGTTATCTGTCCACTTTGTGAAATGTCATGAGGAGATTTCCCAGATTAGTTGTGATTTTCGTTATTAGGTTCACATATTGAATTGTAGGGTTTTTTACGTGCAAAATAGAAATTTTAATTCTGTAATAAATTTCCTTTGACAACACATTTTTTCCCCTAGCTTGTTAAAAGCAAATAAGAATGTGTTATTTTCCTAGGCTTTTTAAAGCGCATAACACTGTTATTTTCCTAACTTGATAAAAGAACATGAAACTGTGTTATTTACCTAGTTAATGGAAAGCACATAAAACTGTGTCTTTACATAGTTTGTTGAAACCAAATAACACACTGACTGACCTCCATTTTGGATCACATTTTTTACCTATATGTTGATGTTTCACCATTTAGTGATAATACTATAACAACTCTAATTTGTTAAATTTTGGGAAAATTTCCACTATTCGACGCCTAAACTGTAAAAACACTGATATTGAGTCCATGGGAAATCAACACTATTTTAGTTATATTACTGTAACAACTCTGAAATACTGAATTCATGGGCAAACAACAATATTTTATTCATATTACTGTAACACTCTAATATTTTTAGTCTATTAATACTCAACACTATTTTAGTGATGTTGCTGTAACTACTCTGATATACTTGAAAAAAATAGCACGGTGTTATCGAAATAGTAATGTCAATCAATTTACGATAATTAAAGCATCTTTTGCAAAAGTATGCGACAATTCCTTTTTTTTTTTTTTTAAATTATCTACTTGATGATGATTTCGTTTCTAAAATCATTAAATGTTTTAAGAAATATTTGTATGTTATATATTATGTGCTTACCGTTCTCATTTTTGTCCCCTACCTAGAATTTTTTTCTCTATAAACATGACTTTCAATTACACAAAAAATATCACTTCTGATATATTTGATAATCTCGTAATAACACAGTATTCGGTGAATTTAATTTGAGCGTTCTTGAACTCAACTCTACCTGTGACATGCCTAGGACATTACATTTATTGATTTTAAATGTTAACGGTCAAAACAACTGTTGAATGGTGTTGCGGTGGGATTTCTAGTTAGGTGATTTAGAAATGGTAAAAAAGAAATTGTGTGGTTGATGGTTGAGATGGTTTAGTAATGGGGAATTTGAAAATTCTTGTTTAGTTGTTTAGGAAGTTGAAGGGCCTAGGACTTTGAAGTTTGGTGATTTAGTTCATAAGATGGTTAGTAATTAGAATGACACTGATCGTAGTGGAATGACAAGTGGCAGGGACAATTTAGAATAAGGGAATGACAGGTAGCGGCAATTTACAGTTGTGGAATAACGGGTGGCAGGGGAAAATTATAGGAATAGTGGAGTGACAGGTGGAATGGCGAATTTAGAGTAGTGGAATTACAGGTGGCGGGGACAATTCAGAGTAGTGAAATTACAGGTGGCGGGGGAAATTAAGAGTAGTGGAATAACAGGTAGCAGAGTCACTTCAGAGTAGTGCAATTACTGGTAGCGGGAGCAATTTAGAGTAGTGGAATGATATATTGAAGGGGCAATTTAGAGTTGTAGAATGACAGGTGGCGAGGGAAATTTAGAGTCGTGAAATAACAGGTTGCGGAGACACTTCAGAGTAGTGCAATGACAGGTAGTGGGGTCAATTTAGAGTAGTGGAATTACAGGTAGTGGGGTCAATTTAGAGTAGTGGAATGACATGTGGCGGAGACACACAAGAGTAGTGCAATGACAGGTGGCGAGGACAATTTGTAGTAGTGGATTGAATGGTGGTTGGGGCAATTTAGAGTAGTTGAATGACAGGTGGTGTGGTCAATTTAGAGTAGTGGAATGACATGTGTTGGGGGCAATTTAGAGTAGTGGAATGACAGGTGGTGGGGTCAATTTAGAGTAGTGGAATGACATGTGGTGGGGGCAATTTAGAGTAGTGGAATGACATGTGGTGGGGGCAATTTAGAGTAGTGGAATGACATGTGGTGGGGTCAATTTAGAGTAGTGGAATGACATGTGGTGGGGGCAATTTAGAGTAGTGGAATGACATGTGGTGGGGGCAATTTAGAGTAGTGGAATGACATGTGGTGGGGTCAATTTAGAGTAGTGGAATGACATGTGGTGGGGGCAATTTAGAGTAGTGGAATGACATGTGGTGGGGGCAATTTAGAGTAGTGGAATGACATGTGGTGGGGTCAATTTAGAGTAGTGGAATGACATGTGGTGGGGGCAATTTAGAGTAGTGGAATGACATGTGGTGGGGGCAATTTAGAGTAGTGGAATGACATGTGGTGGGGTCAATTTAGAGTAGTGGAATGACATGTGGTGGGGGCAATTTAGAGTAGTGGAATGACATGTGGTGGGGGCAATTTAGAGTAGTGGAATGACATGTGGTGGGGTCAATTTAGAGTAGTGGAATGACATGTGGTGGGGGCAATTTAGAGTAGTGGAATGACATGTGGTGGGGGCAATTTAGAGTAGTGGAATGACATGTGGTGGGGTCAATTTAGAGTAGTGGAATGACATGTGGTGGGGGCAATTTAGAGTAGTGGAATGACATGTGGTGGGGGCAATTTAGAGTAGTGGAATGACATGTGGTGGGGGCAATTTAGAGTAGTGGATTGACATGTGGTGGGGATAATTTAGAGTAGTGGATTGACATGTGGTTGGGACAATTTAGAGTAGTGGATTGACATGTGGTTGGGACAATTTAGAGTAGTGGAATGACAGGTGGTGGGGACAATTTAGAATAGTGGATTGACATGTGATTGGGACAATTTAGAGTAGTGGAATGACATGTGTTGGGGGCAATTTAGAGTAGTGGATTGACAGGTGGTGTAGTCAATTTAGAGTAGTGGAATGACATGTGGTTGGGGCAATTTAGAGTAGTGGATTGACATGTTGTTGGGACAATTTAGAGTAGTGGAATGACATGTGGTGGGGGCAATTTAGAGTAGTGGAATGATAGGTGGCAGAAGCTCTTGAAAACAGTAGAATGTGCCTGTTGACTCCTTTTGACATTTTTGGCTGAATTCTTTTAGCTGATTTCATGTTAGGCCTCTGCAGTGAAACTAACCAAAATACTCACTTGTATCAAATATCTTTTATAGTCCATTCCAACTTTACCAAAAATTAATGAAATTGTTATAGAACAAATAAGTTTAAAAATGATAGTTATAAGAAAACCTGGGCTTATAATTATACTATAACATATGCAAATATATACACCCATATCTATATATATAACAATTAAAAATAAACAACAACGTTTTTATTGTGGGCTAAAAAGTTGACAAAATGTGTTGTTATCAGCATCATGTCTATGCACGAACCTACAGTTCAATATTTGGAAACGGTGTCAATAAGACGTCCTAAGGTTGAATATCCCAGTCAGCCACTAAGCAAACAGATGCAAAAACTTAGATTATTGATTTAAAAGCATATTAGATCAACTTTTCATTTACGATTCAGACTTAAACATAAAGGCTCGAATTCCAGTGGACTATCACGTACATGGATAAAGTTCCGATAGGCTATGTTTCGTAACACTTGGTTAACCGTATGTAACATTATATAAATTTATAACAAAAAATTAAAATTTTAGTTTCTGTTTAAACTGAATATTACTAATAATAAACAAAATGATGGCAATTAACGTTTGATTTAGTAAAATTTATGTTAAAATGTTTTTTGCATTACATTTTCATTTCAAAAACGAAATCTAATATGACTCCAAAAATCCTAATTTATATTAAAAAAGTAACTGATCTAGTTATTCCCCTTGAACAGGAAAAAAATACTCCTATACTAAATAAATACTTTTCTACCAACATTTTCTTTTTGGATGATACTATTTAAAGGTCTATTAAATATTCCGTACGGCCACAGAAACACTTTTAGAGTCTAGGACTTCGTTTTTTTCTCCTAGCTCCTACAAAACTGACGAGTAGTAAACTAATGTCAAGTGAAAATAATTTCACGACGATTTGAAATAATAAGTATTCTTGAAATCTGCAAATCTTACGCCTGAAATATCTACCAGAAAACCAGACTTCATAAACATCAGTAATTCAAATAAACAATAGACATCACCATCAGACTAAAACAACTACATAGTGCACCAACATAAGACTACACCAACATAAGACTACACTAACATTCGACTTTACCGACATAAAGCTACACCAACATAAAAATACACCAAGAGAAGACTGCATCTACATAATACTACACCAACATAAGGCTACACCAACATAAGACTACACCAACAATATACTACGCCAACAAAAGTCTACACCAGCATAAGACTACACCAACATAATTCTATACCAACTTAAGACTAAATTAATATAAGCTTACACCAATATAGGACTAAACCAACATAAGACTAAAGCAACATAAGACTACACCATCATAAGACTAAACAAGTATAGATCTACACTAACATAATTATATACCAACATAAGACTGAACCAGCATAGACTAAACCAACATAAGACTACATCAACATAAAGCTACAGCAACATAAAGCTACACTAGCAATAGACTAAACCAAAAAAATCTACACCAACATAAGACTACACCAACATAAGACTACACCAACATAAGACTACATCAACATAAGACTACAGCAGCATAAGACTACACCAACATAAGACTACACCAACATAAGACTACACAAACATAAGACTACACCAACATAAGGCTACACCAACATAAGACTACACCAGCATACGACTTCACCAATATAAGGCTACACCAAAATAAGATTATGTCAACATAAGACTACACCAACTACTACACCAATTACAATTTCACCATCGAAAAATGATTGTTGTCCTCAAATAATCTGCCCCTCCCCTTTGTCAACAATGGTCAAACATTTCCTAACTCTCTCTACCCCCCCACCCCCTATTTGAATTACATAATTAATAGACGACCTCTAAGGCGAACGGCTGGTAAAACAAGGACCTTATTAAGCGCCATAACAAATTAATGAAAATAAATGATATGTGTCATTACAATCGTCCAGCACATGTTTAAAAACAAATCTATTGAATGTCGTAACTGGTTACAATGCCTGTCAATTAACATGCAGTGCAAGTTTACAATAACGGGGACTCTTGTAGTAGTGTCAAAGGAAGACGACATTGTCAGTGAATTTATTGCGATAAAGACACATTAAAAATCCCCAGTATGAAGTGCCATTAGGCCTGCTATAAAGCTCCAGTAGGCCAAATATGAAGATCCAGTAGGCCTAATATGAAGATCCAGAAGGCCTCATAAGAATTTCCATTAGGACAAATATTAAGCTCAAGTAGGCCTAAAATAGAGCTCAAGTAGTCCTAAAATGAAGCTCAAGTAGTCCTAAAAGGAAGCTCAAATAGGCCTTAAAGGAAGCTCAAGTAGGCCTAAAAGGAAGCTCAAGTAGGCCTTAAATGAAGCTCAAGTAGGCCTAAAAGGAAGCTCAAGTAGGCCTTAAATGAAGCTCAAGTAGGCCTAAAAGGAAGCTCAAGTAGGCCTTAAATGAAGCTCAAATAGGCCTAAAAGGAAGCTCAAATAGGCCTAAAATGAAGCTGAAATAGGCCTTAAATGAAGCTCAAATAGGCCTTAAACCTTGTGAAATCCGCCCACTGTCCCTAATCGTGACGCCATTACGGTAAAATAGTACAGAAGAAAAAAAATATTTTTATACCAGATATTGTCCGACAGACATTAGCGACAGGAATGCGTGAACTTCCCATCTAGTAAAGTTACTTGACAAAACATAAACTCAAGTAACGCACATTTAAGAATATCAATATTTGCTACACCCTTTCCCCCCATGATACGGCACTGCACATTTTTTATTTCACACCACATGAACTATATTAATATTCTCATGTCCAAACCACTTTTAGACCGCATATTTTTTTTTTACACCATACTTAAATTGAGACGATAATTTCCGAAAAGAAAATATTGCGCACCAAACGCAAATGCATTATTAAAAATATACATAGATCATTTAGCGTAGTTATTGGGAATTATATTTTAACGCTAGTGAAATCACTCTTCAACCACACTCTAGCGTATCTATATATAGCCTGCATGGTGGTGGTGTTGTTGTTTGATGTTTGCTGGCGAATTAAATGTAGAGCTTAATTTTGATAATAAATTATGAATTCATATGTGGATATTGCTTTAAAGTGGAACAACATTATAAGACAAATACGCTTTATCTGCCAAGGCGTGCAGGAGATCTACAGAAAATAAGAGGATTGGATTGGTTTGTTCTTTCCACCAAATAAGTTTATGTTTGTTTTTCTCTCAAAACAATACTTTGATTTTGTTTTAAACAAATTATTTTATCACATGCAATTATACATTCAAAATTATAAAGACAGAAGACGTAATAGGATTTTATCTAACCATTAATAAAAACATTACTTTTTAGTATGTATTCTTCAGCAATTTCTTTTTTGTTTTTTTTTTGTTTTACACATATAATATAAACACTCCCAAAAACTAGAACTTGAGGAAAATTTAAACAAAAATTACCACTATGCATACAAGTAATACACTTTTGCAATAATGTTAATTAGCGCTCCTCCAATGGCTAAAACCCGCAATTTTTTTACGACCCTGAACTAAATTAAAATTATAATGACCTAAAGAAATTTAAACGCTTTTATTTAAATGTGTATTAATCTTTGAAAAGAATAGTCCGCTTGCTTTCGATCCAGCTCTTGAGGATGTATTGTAAATAAAAAGCGTGTTGCTCTAATAATAAGATCCTATATAATCCGGGAGTAATTATACTGGTCTGCTTCTGCACAGCGACGTGCGGTGGTTGTCGGTGGGGAAGGTGCTCAGCCGATTTGCGGCTTGTCCGAGAGAAATCGGGATTTTTCTTGAAATGTTTGGTTTATGCGAGCGAGCAGGCTCTCTAACATCTAAAGAGAACATTAAGACCAACCTCTGTTCACTTTAACGGATTGAAGCATCAACTCATGCATGAACTTAACCTCACCACGCATCAAACAGCCTACAAAGCCAACAGCAAGGCCATGCAGCACCAGATGTCGCAATAACGGTTAGATATGTTCATTGTTGATTATTAACAACAAGAAGATGTTATTAAAAAAAAGAATTCAGACACGTAAATATTTCATTTTTAGTGTTGAAATTACACAAAATGCACAAATTTAATTGAATTTTTTAGTTTTGAACATAATGTATAGCTCTCACAGAATAACTTTTCAAAATATGTGGTGTCGATCTCTCAGACAAAAAGGTTTCCGATCCCTGCTCTAATTGATCCAAAATTCACCATTATCTTAATTATTTTGTTTTTAATATTAATAAATATAATCGATTCCTTTTTAAATTGTTAATTAAAAACAACAACTTTTTACTTTTCGTTATAAAAATATCTTTTTATATGTTCATTAGCTTTTGTTAACTTAATACAAACGTAAAGTTTAAAGAATAGTTTTAATAATAAAATGCCCATCAAGTCAATCAGTGCAGCAAAACTCCAAAGCTAAATAGCATTCACTAATTCACATATTGCCCATCCAAATAAGAACATACCATAAGAAGTGCTAAAAATTCACTAATGCACACATTGCCAAACAAAATAAGAACATACCATATGAAGTGCTAAAATATGTGTGTTAGCGATGCATCTTTAAATTACTAAAATTTTTATAAAAATCTCGGGCTTGGGAAGTTGATACTTTTATTTATTTTTCCGCAGGCAGCACAATATACGTATGTGAATAAAAGGAATGCATTTTGTAAATAATTAGCGTTTTAAGTCCATATGATTTGGGTGTAGGAACTGCGTGTGAACATCTTTAAGTTGAAAACAATATCGTTAAATCCTATTTTTAGTGCAGGTGTGAAAAAGAGATACTAAGTTATCTTTTTAACAATAAATGTATGTTAAGCAATCAAGAAAATTAAAATGGTTAACAAAAGGTGGGTATATTTTGATTAACTATACCAATCACTATTGAAACCAAATCATTTTACGCTAGGGAAACTTAAAGTTTGAAAACGGAAATAGCTTAAGATTGTTGTTATAAAAAAATGAAAATACATTTTTTGTTTGTAAATGGCGAAAAAGTAAAGTGGACTTGTATTCTTATGAATGCAATACAATTTCTGTAAAAAAAAAAAACACTCAAGGCTGTTACAGAAGTAATCCCTAATTAATAGATACTTATTTAGATAAACACTTCTTTCTTTTACGATTTACCGCCAACTTAGTAGAAAGAAAGGTAAACGTTTTGTTACATTTTTAATGAAGAAAACAAGTATATAAAATTATGTTAATATATTTTTTTAAAATATATATAGTGGTTTTTTTGTGTGTAAATTTAAGATATATTTTCACACTTTTTAGAGAAACATTTTTTAGTTTCGTGGCACGAAAATGGATGGGCGAGGCCCAACATTGAACACTTTAAATACTAGTAACATCCAAAGTATGTCTATAGCGTAGAAATTAGCCGTCAATGAAATCCTTTAGTTTATTATCACGGTTCAAATAGTTATCATTTAGATATGAATAAAGTGTAGTATTAGGTGCGAAAGGGGTCGGCTAGGTATCATATAAAGCAGAAAAGTACTTTTTTTAAAACTTTTAATGATGTAACAATTGTAAACATATTTACAAAGATACTTAGATAAAAAATATTTAATTAGTTTCCGTACTAGCAGATAGAAATTATAGCAAAGTGCCTCCATTATAATCTCAAATATTTTCTAGTGTATATATAAGAGGCATGGGCGCACGCAGAAAACATTCTAGAGGGGGGGGGGTAAAAAAATCGATTAACTTCTAAGGGAGGGGGGGGTGGACGATAATTTTTAGTGATGTTTTAATGTAGTTTTAATTTACTGTAGCGTATTTGTATGGTGAACGAACGGACAGGACATCAGCTTAGTTATTTTCTCTTTATTTTCTCTTTACTTTTTACTTTAATACATTTTTTTTNTTGGTTTATTTTTCATCTTATGTAGCTTTAATAGAAAATTTTAGTTTTAATTCCTTACAATAGATATTATATATTTTGTGAAAAAGAGTTTTCGTATTAATGTCAAAAAGTCAATAAAGCTTGGAGAATTATCTTACGTAGAGACAATCTATGTAGCATCGATCCTTTATTATTTAGGACATAAAAGGATGTATAGAACAAAACCAGGGCAATTGATCAATTTACTTTTCTTTTTAGATTCGATTATTGTCTTTGAATCATGCATATCAATTAAACCAACATCCTGCGTCCCAACTGCGCAGAAAATATGTACATTACTAACTTTTATGACAATGAATTAAGTTAAGATCAGCAGATCACTAGTGATCCCAAAGAACCATTTAATGACCTCTAGCTTACATGTCAATTTTGAGCCATTTCTTGATGTCCAATTTAAATAAATTAGCCCCGAAGAAAATAACATATTTTTGGATCAGTAGGTCACCAGTCAACTCCATTTACCCTTGATTGAACTTTTGCATAAATTTCGAGAGTATAAAATAATACTGACATCTTTTTTAGCAACAAACCTTTCTTATCCATGATAAGAAACAACATTGAGAAACACGTATTTTACTACAGAAAGATCACCACTGAAATTTAACGTAGTTGTGTTTTATGGGTGACACACTCTTTTATTAGTCATATGTTTTAAATCACTTACTAAACTGCTGTGACAACTTCTAATGCTAAAAAGTGTTCATTCCTGTAGATATACACATATATATATATATATATATATATATATATATATATATATATATATACACTATCAAATATACCCGGCGTTGCACGGGGGTGCATGAGGATCCCAATACGGGTAAGATAAAAATCCCGAAATGGACCCCAATCCCATTCTGACCCCGATCCTGGCGCAATCCCTTTTCCCCGTGTGATTCAGATGGGATCCCGTTTTCTTGTGTCTTTGGAGCCAGGGGGAATCCAGATGCCTGTGGGATCCCGATTCCGGTTTGATCACGTTATCGGATGGGATCGCGTTACCGATGGGTTACTATTGGATCTCGTTTACCATTATGAACTTATTCATCTATGGGATTATTCTCAGTACGAATTTGTTGGATTAAGCTTTTAGATCACTTTATATATTCCCCTAGGCCGTAGACCAATATAGAACCTTCTCGAACATACTAAAATAAATTTAACATCCTCAATGAAACCTTTAAAAATTACTTTTCCAGGTCATTTTTTGTCAAATACTAAACATTTTATAACTAAATTGTACAAGTATAACTATAGTACATTTAATTTAAAATAGGGGCCACGGTGCGGCCCCATTTAATATAGTACCGTTTTAGTTAAGTCTGAGATAGGGGGCCTTATAAAAATCATACATATAAATTAGGTCGTTACATTTTAGAATTTGTCTCATTAAAATCGGGTTAAAAACACCATAGATATAAGTTTTAAAGTTATTGGACTTTCTAGAAAGTTCTAGTTCGTCTCTGAATGGATTGGATATTATTTGTTCTAATCCACCGATATTTCAATACCGACTAACAAGCTAAGCTTACATTCATAAATTTGCCTAGCACCTATACCGTTTTCTGACGCTATTAATATTCATATAGCTTATATAAGAAAAAAATGAAACGCAGTCAACGGTCTCATATGAATGGATATTATGAGTTCAATACCCGTCGGTATATGAATATGGATAACCAAGGGCATGTGTAGTAAGTTTGGTCAATATCCATCCATTTATGTAGAGTATTTCTTAATAACTTAAAATATATAAATATATATATATTTATTTATTTATTTAGGCATTTTTATATAGCGCTTACCATAAAGCTCTAAGCGCTTTACAATTATTAAAAACATGTGAACTAAGTAAAATAAAAAAAGACACTAGCATAGTAACTACTATACTATAGAAACAATGAAATTGGCTATAAAACGAGGACACTTTGACACTTTGACAATATATATTGTGAAAAACGACAATTTGGCACCCCCCCCCCCCCCCCCCAAAACGGATATTATATAAAAAGTTCATAACCCTTTAAAAGTTCCTTCTGAATAATAATTTATATATTTTACAATTTTGATCAAGATCCATCAATCCATTGAAAAACGTATGTGGAACAAATCCAGCGAGCTAGTAACAAAAATTCACTTCTATGTATATATATATAATATGTATTTATCTCCACACCCCAGATCATGCACAGACTCAATAGAATTTTCCCAGTTTAAAAAAAAAAAAAATTAAACTCACTTCTGCCAGTCAGATGAAGACTTTCCAGATAGAGTTAACGAAATGAAGGACTTATTTCGTTTCTTTATCTTATCTACAGAGTGTCATTATTTCAGCGCGTCATTTTATCAGCACCATCACACATAACGAGGCTCTTAAATCTCGTTTCAACAAAAATGATGGTATAAAAAAAAAGTATTTTTCTTCCTATCCCCTTCACAATGTGATAGTCATTAAATCTGTTCTTAAAGACTCATCAAATACACTTTGCTTCCCATAACACTAACATGGTATTCTCATCCTCTCCGTTTATTTTCCACAGAGAAGATACATATGTATGTGAACTTGTACTTCACTTGTCATAGTTGAAATGTGAATTGTATAAATATTTGCCGAAGTTGCCACTCTCGTTAAATAAGTGAGACGAGAAGAAGACCATCTGGTTGGCCCAGTAAACATCTAAAATATATATTTTTTTTTT
>CAXITT010001340.1:88201-100720 GCA_964033795.1 Lymnaea stagnalis | reverse complement strand
AGTGAACAATTTTATGAACCCTTGAAGTGAACAATTTTATGAACCCTTGAAGTGAACAATTTTATGAACCACTGCCATGAACAATTTTATGAACCCTTGAAGTGAACAATTTTATGAGCATGAATGGGAGAGATGACCATCAATTGTTGACTTGTATCGATTATTTTCTGGTTCACGTCCCTGTCTTTTGATTGTCCCCCCCCCCCCCCCCACTCACAAAATAAAAATAAATCCTGACCACCTCGTAACTCTTATTTGAAATCTTTGGTTTTTAACTTTACCGTCATAATCGGTCGATTTTTTAAAAAATCACTCGTAAGTAATTTGACATTAGCAAAATCTGTCAGAATTTGTCCATTTATCCTTTCCCGATTTGACTGAAATGTCACAAGTCTTCAATGATTTTTTAATATCTAATGGGGTACGGCTGGATCGGATTATCTTAAATGTATAGACCACTTGAACTATCTACATGTATGGGTGTACTATATGAAATGTATTTGACCACTGAACTATCTATGTGTATGGGTGTACTATATGAAATGTATTTGACCACTGAACTATCTAGGTGTATGGGTGTACTATATGAAATGTATTTGACCACTGAACTATCTATGTGTATGGGTGTACTATATGAAATGTATTTGACCACTGAACTATCTAGGTGTATGGGTGTATTATATGAAATGTATTTGACCACTGAACTATCTAGGTGTATGGGTGTACTATATGAAATGTATTTGACCACTGAACTATCTAGATCTATGGGTGTACTATATGAAATGTATTTGACCACTGAACTATCTACGTGTATGGGTGTACTATATGAAATGTATTTGACCACTGAACTATCTAGGTGTATGGGTGTACTATATGAAATGTATTTGACCACTGAACTATCTAGGTGTATGGGTGTACTATATGAAATGTATTTGACCACTGAACTATCTAGGTGTATGGGTGTACTATATGAAATGTATTTGACCACTGAACTATCTAGGTGTATGGGTGTACTATATGAAATGTATTTGACCACTGAACTATCTAGGTGTATGGGTGTACTATATGAAATGTATTGACCACTGAACTATCTACGTGTATGGGTGTACTATATGAAATGTATTTGACCACTGAACTATCTACGTGTATGGGTGTACTATATGAAATGTATTGACCACTGAACTATCTACGTGTATGGGTGTACTATATAAAATGTATTGACCACTGAACTATCTACGTGTATGGGTGTGCTTTATAAGCCTGTTTCTTTTAAGCTTCCATCAAGACAGTTCAATTGTATTTCCTTTCTTCTAACATGTTTATTTTTTAATGGTGTCAGTTTTAAATCCCATTGGCTTAGCCTAGGGCAGGTCGGCAACCCGCGGCTCTTGATGTCAAGATGCGGCTCTCCAGTTCCATGAGCAAATATCAATAATTATATCGAAATAAAAATGTTAGCGGCTCTTTAAAAACTGGGAAATTTTGTCAATTGTAACTTTTGGCTCTTCCGTCTCAAAAGGTTGCCGACCCCTGGTCTAGGCCTGTGCTGTAGTTCTTGTTGAATATTATGGGACGCCATTAGACAATTCGCTTGACGTTATGAAATGTATTGATATGCCAAACATCAGCAATCGACCAAATACGTTTGTATTGATGTGCCAAACATCAGGACTCGACCAAATACGTTTGTATTGATATGCCAAACATCAGCAATCGACCAAATACGTTTGTATTGCTATGCCAAACATCAGCAATCGACCAAATACGTTTGTATTGATATGCCAAACATCAGGACTCGACCAAATACGTTTGTATTGATATGCCAAACATCAGCAATCGACCAAATACGTTTGTATTGATATGCCAAACATCAGCACTCGACCAAATACGTTTGTATTGATATGCCAAACATCAGCAATCGACCAAATACGTTTGTATTGATATGCCAAACATCAGCACTCGACCAAATACGTTTGTATTGATATGCCAAACATCAGCACTCGACCAAATACGTTTGTATTGATATGCCAAACATCAGCACTCGACCAAATACGTTTGTATTGATATGCCAAACATCAGCACTCGACCAAATACGTTTGTATTGATATGCCAAACATCAGCACTCGACCAAATACGTTTGTATTGATATGCCAAACATCAGCACTCGACCAAATACGTTTGTATTGATATGCCAAACATCAGCACTCGACCAAATACGTTTGTATTGATATGCCAAACATCAGCACTCGACCAAATACGTTTGTATTGATATGCCAAACATCAGCACTCGACCAAATACGTTTGTATTGATATGCCAAACATCAGCACTCGACCAAATACGTTTGTATTGATATGCCAAACATCAGCACTCGACCAAATACGTTTGTATTGATATGCCAAACATCAGCACTCGACCAAATACGTTTGTATTGATATGCCAAACATCAGCACTCGACCAAATACGTTTGTATTGATATGCCAAACATCAGCACTCGACCAAATACGTTTGTATTGATATGCCAAACATCAGCACTCGACCAAATACGTTTGTATTGATATGCCAAACATCAGCACTCGACCAAATACGTTTGTATTGATATGCCAAACATCAGCACTCGACCAAATACGTTTGTATTGATATGCCAAACATCAGCACTCGACCAAATACGTTTGTATTGATATGCCAAACATCAGCACTCGACCAAATACGTTTGTATTGATATGCCAAACATCAGCACTCGACCAAATACGTTTGTATTGATATGCCAAACATCAGCACTCGACCAAATACGTTTGTATTGATATGCCAAACATCAGCACTCGACCAAATACGTTTGTATTGATATGCCAAACATCAGCACTCGTCCAAATACGTTTGTATTGATATGCCAAACATCAGCAATCGACCAAATACGTTTGTATTGATATGCCAAACATCAGCACTCGACAAAATACGTTTGTATTGATATGCCAAACATCAGGACTCGACCAAATACGTTTGTATTGATATGCCAAACATCAGCACTCAACCAAATACGTTTGTATTGATATGCCAAACATCAGCACTCAACCAAATACGTTTGTATTGATATGCCAAACATCAGCAATCGACCAAATACGTTTGTATTGATATGCCAAACATCAGCACTCGACAAAATACGTTTGTATTGATATGCCAAACATCAGCACTCGACCAAATACGTTTGTATTGATATGCCAAACATCAGCACTCGTCCAAATACGTTTGTATTGATATGCCAAACATCAGCAATCGACCAAATACGTTTGTATTGATATGCCAAACATCAGCACTCGACAAAATACGTTTGTATTGATATGCCAAACATCAGCAATCGACCAAATACGTTTGTATTGATATATTTATGATAAACTACTTGATCAGCGTGTGCTAGGTATTACAAGTGACGTCACTGTTTCCAGCCTTCATCTCTCCCCTACTCCCCCCTTGAGGATAGGATCTTGTGTGTGTGGGGGGGGGGTGAGGGTGTCTTGACAACCAAGCGAAGTTGTGGTAAAACATCCTTATATTCCTCGGTACTTCTGACAGTACACAACTAGGTCTGCCACGTGTCCACTTAAAACATCAATTGAGTTATTGACATGTTAGGGGAGAGAGAGAGACCCAGTCCATGAAATTCAAAGCAATTGTTTGGTTACACGGTTAAAGCAAAAGTGAGTCATGATCATATATTGTGCGTTTGTCTTTGGGTTACACACTGCGTGGCAAAGCCGAAAAGCGTTTTTTGGAGTTGTAAAGCTGAGAAGCTGTTTGGGTCATCCAAACATCCCGCAGCCAGGAATGTGCATGGGATCAAACATGGTACCACAAACATGGTACCACAAACATGGTACCACAAACATGGTACCAGAAACATGGTACCACAAACATGGTACCACAAACATGGTACCACAAACATGGTACCACAAACATGGTACCACAAACATGGTACCACAAAGATGGTACCGGTGCCACAAACATGGTACCACAAACATGGTACCGGTACCACATGGAGACAAAATCTCACCCACCTCATCTAAATTCTGACCTTCGCTTTCTCTCTAACTCCCACGTTTCCTTGCAAAACCGTCTCCTGCTCTCTAACCCTCTCCACGCACACCTCCACACCCCTGGGCCCCATCCGTAAGTCTTTCACTAACTAACCCACCCCGACCCACTCTCCCACCCTCTTTCACTCTCTAGCCAACCCCGACCCACTCTACCATCCTCTTTCACTCTCTAGCCTACCCCGACCCACTCTACCATCCTCTTTCACTCTCTAGCCCACCCCGACCCACTCTACCACCCTCTTTCACTCTCTAACCCCCCCCGCCCCACCCTACCTCCCCCTTTCACCCCCTACCCTCCCCCCCCCCACTCACCCCCGACCCACTCTACCATCCTCTTTCACTCCCTAGCCTACCCCGACCCACTCTACCATCCTCTTTCACTCTCTAGCCTACCCCGACCCACTCTACCATCCTCTTTCACTCTCTAGCCTACCCCGACCCATTCTACCTGCCTCTTTCACCCTCTAACCTACCCCGACCCACTCTACCATCCTCTTTCACTCTCTATCCTACCCCGACCCACTCTATCATCCTCTTTCATTTTTAGCCTATCCCGACCCACACTACCATCCTCTTTCACTCTCTAGCCTACCCCGACCAACTCTACCATCCTCTTTCACTCTCTAACCCACCCCGACCCACTCTACCATCCCCTTTCACTCTCTAACCCACCCCGACCCACTCTACCATCCTCTTTCACTCTCTTACCTACCCCGACCCACTCTACCATCCTTTATCACTCCTTAACCTATTCCGACCCACTCTACCTGCCTCTCTCAACCTAAACCATATACTGTCAATGTTTTAATACTAGCCACACACATAAAAAAAATATCTTGGGAAAAAATGTCTTTTCGGATGGACACATTTAAGAATTTATTAAATGAATTTAACGTACGACATTATTGAACTTATAATAAGTTGGTCGATGCATACATTTGGCGGTATCCATTTGACACGGAATGTAATGATAAATTGCACGTTTTAATAGTATTTTTTTTTTATTTAGGGGATCCAATTTTGGGTGCAAATCGCATTCAACGGAAAGTCCAACCGCCGCTACAGGCCCCTGGTTAGGTAGGTAACCATGAAACCTGATTCCGCAATTCGTGGCATTTGAACACGAGAACAATGTAACCCGGTTTGGCTGGCTCTAGAGCTTTCATGACATTGTCAGCTGGTAGCAGCAGGCCAGAAGCTTAGCACTACCAGTCTCCCATCTGCTGGACCAGCAAGGGGAACTCATTCCGATTGAGTACACTCGGATTAACTCCCGTGTCAATGCTAAGAGTTAAACTGATCTAACACATCTTTACAGAATTATTTTTGGTAAATAACAAAGAATACAAATTACAAAAAAAAATAAAAAAAAAAATAAACAAAGCAAAAATTAAAACAAGACAAAATTAAGTCACTCACACTTTAACTTTAAAACAAAAAGAACTCAAAACGGGAGGTCGCTGAGGCTATGATGGTATATCCACGTCCACAAACACGACACGTTGGAGCGCGTAAGAAGATATGTTAAATGATGGTATTGTTTTCTCCATCTATTCCACTTCCTCGCGCCATTACCGTCAACAGGCAAGCTCCTCACACGGCATGCCACACACAACATTTTAACAACTCAGTGATGCGATGCTTGGTCGTGGTGGCGTGTGTGCGTATGGAGAAGTGGGGGGAAAGAGGGGAGGGGGCGCTCAGTGAGCTATCTGATGGCCTGTACACAACCTGACAGCGGGGAGCACCCCCAACCCACGGGCACCTTGCTATACGAGGGGGGTGGGGTTGTGGAGTAGTAATAGCAGTAGAAGTAGTTGTAGTAGTAGAAGTAGTAGCAGTAGAAGTAGTAGTAATTTTATTTTTAATTAATTACAATAAGACATATTCCACGGCTTCAGTGTGACATGTTACAGGTCTCTTGTGTAGATCCCAACAGATCTCTTGAAGACCCCAACAGGTTTCATGTAGACCCCAACAGGTCCCATGTAGATCCCAACAGGTCTCTCCTGTAGACCCCAACAGGTCTCTCGTGTGGACCCCAAAAGGTTTCGTGTGGACCCCAAGAGGTCTCGTGTGGACCCCAAAAGGTCTCGCATAGACCCAAAAAGGTCTCGTGTTGACCCCAAAAGGTCTCGCGTAGACCCCAAAAGGTCTCGTGTTGACCCCATAAGGTCTCGTGTGGACCCCAAAAGTTCTCTCGTGTAGACCGACATTTAGAGTGATGTATTTAGCAATTACAGATCCTAAAAAGCTTGTCTATGCGGTCACTTATATTCGTCCTTCATTTATCGCATTTTAGCACGTGCATTTCGAAATATGTCAATCGTGGACTAGAGAAACATTGACAGATTACATTATATCACCACACTCTTGTCAGCAGGTTTCTGGCACAAGCGGAACCTGGGTCATGCCAAAAGGGATTTGTGGATGTGGGAGGGGGGTGTGAAGGGGGCGTACGCCGCGGGCGCCTTAATCAATCAAGGGGCGTCAAAATCAGTCTCCCTGCATAATTATAAAAATAAATATCAACATTTTCTTTTCGCGCCAAAAATCCCTCTTTATCCAGGGTGCAGCTTTTCCTTCAGACGGCGTTGACATTGGGTGGAACCTAGAGACATTTGGGCTTCAATATGGTGAGGGTGAACAGACAATCAATCGAACGAAGTTCAAGTATAATATTAATGTTTTTGGAGATTAAGATAATGATAAGTGGTAGACGCTATGAGAAGGGCGGGGGAATACACTTATCTAGATACACACTTATGGATGTTGAATAAACCGTGCGTAAGGGAATCTGTGTCAGGACATTTATGTAAGGGCATCTGTGTAAAGACATCTGAGTACGGGCATCTGTGTATGGGCATCTGAGTAAGAACATATGTGTAAGGGCATCTTCGTGAGGGCGTCTTTCTAAGGGCATCTGTGTAAGGACATCTGAGTAAAGGCATCTGTGTAAAGGCATCTGTGACTTAATTTTAACCTATGACTGGTGCATTTCGGGAATAATGTGTTGAAATATGTGTGTATTATCCATACATGTATGCTACTGTGTTTTCGTTCAAGATACTTGACTTGAATGGACACCAGATTAGGACAATGGAATAGAACTAAATAATTATTCATGTCAATGTACCATAGATCCAGTATATGATTTTTGGCCCACTTGGTCCAGAATAAGAGCTCTAAAAAGAGAAGTTGGAATTATTTTTTTAAGGGTGGGGAAAAAAAGGTGTAAGGGTGGGGGGGGGGGGCGGGTGATAATTGGAGCTATAGTAAAACAAGTTTGAGAAACACTGGATATGTAACATACACTTTTGATATATTTTGAGAACCTTAATGGTATGTCCCCGATAATATCTTGGGGGCATGATTAATTTGACGTTAGTAAACATCTGATGAGACGGCTGGTAAGCTGTCAGTAGAGAAACTTGAATCTTAAGCCTACAAGTCATGCGTGAAAGTAGACCGGGATATTATACCATCTGCTAACAGTCCCTGTGTTCACTCGTGTGTGACGATACTTAAAAATGTTACAAGGACATCTAGACAAGACGACAGGCAAAGTTCCGGTGAACATGTACACAACATGACCAGTCTGGAAATGTGTAATCGGCAGCCTGTTGTAAGGCTCCGGGCTTTACATAAATAGGTAGACTCTGGTGGAGTCGTCAAAAATCTACCACCTTAACCCTGGTAAATACTACTCCCCATATGACACAGAACTCCCAATCTCTATGAACTACTACACATGACACAGAACCCCAATCTCTATGAACTACTCCCCATATGACACAGAACTCCCAATCTCTATGAACTACTCCCCATGACACAGAACCCCCAATCTCTATGAACTACTCCCCATGACACAGAACCCCCAATCTCTATGAACTACTCCCCATATGACACAGAACTCCCAATCTCTATGAACTACTCCCCATATGACACAGAACTCCCAATCTCTATGAACTACTCCCCATGACACAGAACCCCAATCTCTATGAACTACTCCCCATGACACAGAACTCCCAATCTCTATGAACTACTCCCCATGACACAGAACCCCAATCTCTATGAACTACTCCCCATGACACAGAACTCCCAATCTCTATGAACTACTCCCCATGACACAGAACCCCAATCTCTATGAACTACTCCCCATGACACAGAACTCCCAATCTCTATGAACTACTCCCCATGACACAGAACCCCAATCTCTATGAACTACTCCCCATGACACAGAACTCCCAATCTCTATGAACTACTCCCCATGACACAGAACCCCCAATCTCTATGAACTACTCCCCATGACACAGAACCCCCAATCTCTATGAACTACTCCCCATGACACAGAACCCCAATCTCTATGAACTACTCCCCATGACACAGAACTCCCAATCTCTATGAACTACTCCCCATGACACAGAACCCCAATCTCTATGAACTACTCCCCATGACACAGAACTCCCAATCTCTATGAACTACTCCCCATGACACAGAACCCCAATCTCTATGAACTACTCCCCATGACACAGAACTCCCAATCTCTATGAACTACTCCCCATGACACAGAACCCCAATCTCTATGAACTACTCCCCATGACACAGAACTCCCAATCTCTATGAACTACTCCCCATGACACAGAACCCCAATCTCTATGAACTACTCCCCATGACACAGAACTCCCAATCTCTATGAACTACTCCCCATGACACAGAACTCCCAATCTCTATGAACTACTCCCCATGACACAGAACCCCAATCTCTATGAACTACTCCCCATGACACAGAACTCCCAATCTCTATGAACTACTCCCCATGACACAGAACTCCCAATCTCTATGAACTACTCCCCATGACACAGAACCCCCAATCTCTATGAACTACTCCCCATATGACACAGAACTCCCAATCTCTATGAACTACTCCCCAGGACACAGAACCCCCATCTCTATGAACTACTCCCCATTTGACACAGAACTCCCAATCTCTATGAACTACTCCCCTTATGACACAGAACCCCCAATCTCTATGAACTACTCCCCATGACACCCCCCCCCCCACAAATCTCCTTGATGCTCTCACCTAACATTCATTTTGGATGCGTATGCTGGAAGCGCAGGTTCCTCTAAGGATTTTGTAATATTAATCTGGCCGGCTGGAAGGTACCAAGATACCGAACAAACATACAGGTCTCTACTACTACTTCACTGTGATACACAGACTAAGGTTTTAGATGAAGTTTAATAGACAGCAATCCATGCTCATTTAGGGGCGTCCTTCTCACCAACATTTCGAATCGCCTTCAAGAGGGGCCATCACCCACCACGGATTCGCAGATGACATGCATGGTCACATGACATTAACGACATGTATGCATGGTTGTGTGATCGGAGATGTGCTGTATGGGCGTTTTCTCCGCAGGGATTCCACCTACAAATTGATTTAGGCCTTTCCTTAAAAACACTTCAACAGAAAAAAGGGGAGGGTGGGGGCCGCGTAGGGAAATTTTTGTTTCGTTATAGTGTAAAAAGGTTGTTTTCCCCCGTTAAATTTTTAAAAAACGCGTAAGAATCTTCGCTTGGATACGCCCATGATCACAAAGACAGTAGCCCGGGCCATGTCCTCCCCCACCCCCCCCCAAATCCCCAACCACCCCCCCTCCCTTGCACACTTTCACAAGTACACGATGAGAGGCGCCAAGTCGTATCACAAAGTATTTGTTTTTTGACCGCCTCGTCACACGGAGCTGGGGCGAGGAAGGATTAAATCTAACCCCCCCCCCCAGCCATGCCCAGAAGCGAAACCGGCTTGTTAACCAGAGGGTCACGGTCTCAACGGGACTTCTCCTTCTCGGACAATCCTCCTTTGTCTCTTGCGCTGTTGACCTTTACCGCCCTCACACCTTTTTTTCAACGTACCCTTCTGGTCACCATAGCCGTACAAGCATCAGAAAGTTAAACTTCGACACTAAAATGACGTGGAAGACATGAAAAGTGGACGTCCACCGCTCACAACCAGAATGATGCCGCACAAGCAAACACCATTACGATGGTCACAGTTTTGTATTTTTTTTTTGTTCGCGGCGGTTGGGAGAAGTAAGGGAAAGGAGGGTTCGCACCCCAGTAAAACAGAGGGAGAAACAAAGAGTCGTGGTTTCCCCGGCTTGCGGACACAGCACTCGGAATCTGAATCCCCGGTACGAGCCCACACAATGCAATTAAAACATAATGCATTAATCGATCGTTTCTACTTAATCTAAAGATAAGAGATAAGAGGTTATGACGTCACATGTGTGCAAGGGTTTGTTGTCTAAGTCAAAAGAACATCAACAAAGGATGCGTTGGTGTTTAAAAATGTGAAAGCCATAGACACAAAAAAAACAAAAACAAAAAAACAATCAATATCAAAACAAGAAAACAAACCAAAAAAATGGTGGAATGCATGGTATAGACTCACACGGTGTTCACGTGTCTAAACTTTAATTAAATCATGTGCGCTGATTTCCCGCGATAAGGGGCAAGGGGGTCAAGTTCACGCCGTGACCTTTCGCTTGCCGCGGCTCTAAAGCTATGCCTGGCAGTCACAGTTGTACGCCGCGCGCGCTGAGCCTGACGAGGTGAGTCGTGCGTTCTCACATGCTGCTCAACCATCCAGTGTAGCAGGAGGTCCTCAAACAAAATCGATGGCACCCGTTTTTAGAACCCCAGAGGTCCTCAAAATTCCCCTCCCCCCCCCCATCTCCATTTCTTTTTAAAAAATAATTTTTCTTTAAAAAATTTAAATCCTGACAGTTTTCATGAACTCACTCGCAAGACAGAAATATGGCCAAGTTTTAAGAAATTATGATGTTAGTTTAAGCTTTAGATTAATTCTCAGTTTAATTATTTTTTTTAATTTTTTTTTGGGGGTGGGGGGGGGGTGGGGACGACCCAAAACGGATGTTGATGTGTCTGCCTTACAGTCCAGTGGTACGGGAGGGGGGGGGGAAGGGGGGTCGTCATCAGATATGGGCTAATAGCCGAGTGGGGATGAATTCGTCAGCGCAGCAAGGAAGTTCGATACTCTTTCGAGGACGTAAACGGCGTGTTAATTCAAAATAATAAAAAAAAATTCTAAAAAAATAAGAAACTCCAGCAATGAAGTTAAAAGATAACAGAGGGATCGGAGTGGAATCAAATCTTGGTTGAACACGTCCTGCAGTATTAAGACACACGCACACCTCACACATCGGGCGCGATCGCAACACGCCCCCCCCCTCTAACCCCACACGCACGACCCCTTGAGTGCACGCACCTCGCACCCCCAATCCCACCCCCACCCAGAAAATCCCAGGTGTGGGGCGAAAAGTAATTGTAATTAATTGTCAACAAATGAAGACGGTTGCACTATATGTAAGGTCACGTAAGGTGCCCAGTGGCGCGACGGTTGCACTGTGTAGGGTCACGTTAGGTCCCCAGTGGCGTGTGCCAAACGAATTGTTTTGACACTTACTAAGCGTGTTGTAGGACGGCCTAGCGCCATTAAGAGTAAACGCAGTGGTTCGTGGCCTTAATTTACGACGTACCTTACACTCACAGGCATTGTGGTGAAGCCGTGAACCATGACCGTGGTACTGTTCTATAATTAAATGCAGATCACAAAAAAAAAAACAACAAACAAACAAACCATCAAACAAAACGACAGAAAGAAATTCTAAAAATGACGCATGACTCGAGAAAAGTTGCCGCCACTTTGGTTTAAACCAACGAAACAATTCATTAATAAACACAGTGATATTATATGTTGAAAAGGAATAGGACATTGCATCCCAATGGCACGACCCAAACCTGAAGGTTATGGACCCCATCGTGCCCGTAGGACTCGGTCGCCAGCTCAAGAGTTGGTATCGTAACTGACCTGTACTTGGGGCGAGTCTGGTCAGTGGTTTCGCCATCATACCATGCCTGCCTGGTCACCTCAGCCGAATGAATCAATGGTATATTTTGTAGGATTTATATAAGTTTTTTTGTTGTTGTTTTTTTTTGCAGAGCTCTCAGTGGGGCGATAATAACATAGTCTAGCCATAACTTGGGTCAATGAACATAATATCGATTTCTTCTATCACCATTCGATAGCCTAAACATGGACGCGTTACTTTATTTTCAGGTTTTTTTTTTTTTTCAATTTCCATTGTTGATTATTTGTTCCATGATCGTGTGTTTTGGTTTGTGTTTCATAGTATTTGATCCGTTAGTGAGCGTATTTGGTGTAGAGATTTACTGTGTTGTTGTTGATGTGTGCTTTGGGTCAGCGGTTCCCAAACGTTTAAGTTCGGCGGACCGGTGAAGAAGTTTTGAAATTTTACCAGGGACCGGTGCATGATTTATTTGTTTATCTTCATTTCTATTTGACAATAAATATTTATGTTATGGGGACCGGCAGCGTTA
>CAXITT010001340.1:1292-55737 GCA_964033795.1 Lymnaea stagnalis | reverse complement strand
CCCTTTTCTATATCATACCCTATTCCCTTTTTTTTAAAAAAGCCCATCCCCCCCCCCCTTTTTTTTTACCACTTTTGTCGCAGCAAAACCTTTTGAGTATTGACACCTTTCAAAACAAAGCCGCTATCACACAATATGAGAACCACTGGCTGTGACCAGCGTGACAGGGCGACACGAAGCATCCATCAACATGATTGGTAATATAAGATGAGAATATATCATAAACAAGTCAGTGGGAGGCTTTGCAGCAGACGTCACGCAGGTTACAAGGGGCGACAATCTCATCATCCCTTTTTAAAATTACATTAATTGCCTACTGGAACAAGGACACCGATAACCTCAACCAAAACACAGGGACAGAACTGACACGATGCCACGATCAAATCATTCTCAAGTTTCGTAACAAAATTTTCAGACGGCCTTCGCCTTCTTCTTCGCTCAGGTAGTTGGGGTGGTTAGTTTGCACGAGTCCTCGATGCATTGTCTTCAACTTCTTAGCAGTCTACAAACCAAGATACACCTGCACATTAAAGCTGTGCAAGAGTCTTAAAAACACGGCTACAAACTCCAAACAGTTACAAAGATGCACCTTTGCATTAACGTTGTGCACGCGACGTTTGACACTTGTTCAGTGTCACCTCCCATACCGGCAGTGGCGTAACTACGGGTAGTGCCGCCCCGGGCAGGGAAAAACTTTTGACAGCACCTTTCCACGAACAAAATCTTTAAAGTCGGCCAAACTTGCAGCCCCACAATAATAGAAAGAAATAAGTGCCGCCCGGGGCTGGCCGCCCCCACCCCCTTCCTTCTGTGCCACTGCTTACATGTGATGCATTTGTCTGGGATTGGAACCCTAAACCCTGAACTGCTCTTAGTGGGTCTAAATAGCTTTTATAAGCCCCCCCCCCAACCCAATCTGAGCCCCGTGAGTAAAGCAGGTGAGTGAAGCACCCATACAGGAGTATGGCAGGTGAGTGAAGCACCCATACAGGAGTATGGCAGGTGAGTGAAGCACCCATACAGGAGTATGGCAGGTGAGTGAAGCACCCATACAGGAGTATGGCAGGTGAGTGAAGCACCCATACAGGAGTATGGCAGGTGAGTGAAGCACCCATACAGGAGTATGGCAGGTGAGTGAAGCACCCATACAGGAGTATGGCAGGTGAGTGAAGCACCCATACAGGAGTATGGCAGGTGAGTGAAGCACCCATACAGGAGTATGGCAGGTGAGTGAAGCACCCATACAGGAGTATGGCAGGTGAGTGAAGCACCCATACAGGAGTATGGCAGGTGAGTGAAGCACCCATACAGGAGTATGGCAGGTGAGTGAAGCACCCATACAGGAGTATGGCAGGTGAGTGAAGCACCCATACAGGAGTATGGCAGGTGAGTGAAGCACCCATACAGGAGTATGGCAGGTGAGTGAAGCACCCATACAGGAGTATGGCAGGTGAGTGAAGCACCCATACAGGAGTATGGCAGGTGAGTGAAGCACCCATACAGGAGTATGGCAGGTGAGTGAAGCACCCATACAGGAGTATGGCAGGTGAGTGAAGCACCCATACAGGAGTATGGCAGGTGAGTGAAGCACCCATACAGGAGTATGGCAGGTGAGTGAAGCACCCATACAGGAGTATGGCAGGTGAGTGAAGCACCCATACAGGAGTATGGCAGGTGAGTGAAGCACCCATACAGGAGTATGGCAGGTGAGTGAAGCACCCATACAGGAGTATGGCAGGTGAGTGAAGCACCCATACAGGAGTATGGCAGGTGAGTGAAGCACCCATACAGGAGTATGGCAGGTGAGTGAAGCACCCATACAGGAGTATGGCAGGTGAGTGAAGAGCCCATACAGGAGTATGGCAGGTGAGTGAAGCACCCAGACAGGAATATGGCAGGTGAGTGAAGACCCCATACAGGAGTATGGCAGTTGAGTCAAGAGCCGATACAGGAGTATGGCAGGTGAGTGAAGCACCCAGACAGGAATATGGCAGGTGAGTGAAGAGCCCATACAGGAGTATGGCAGTTGAGTCAAGAGCCGATACAGGAGTATGGCAGGTGAGTGAAGCACCCATACAGGAGTATGGCAGGTGAGTGAAGCACCCATACAGGAGTATGGCAGGTGAGTGAAGCACCCATACAGGAGTATGGCAGGTAAGTGAAACACTCATACAGGCTTATGGCAGGTGAGTGAAGCTCCCAGTCAGCACCACCAAACATCGGGCTGATTATTGCTAGCCAACACCACCAAACATCAGCCTGATTATTGCTAGCCAACACCACCATACATGGGGCTGATTATTGCTAGCCAACACCACCATACATCGGGCTGATTATTGCTAGCAAACACCACCAAACATCAGCCTGATTATTGCTAGCCAACACCACCAAACATCGGGCTGATTATTGCTAGCAAACACCACCATACATGGGGCTGATTATTGCTAGCCAACACCACCATACATCGGGCTGATTATTGCTAGCCAACACCACCATACATCGGGCTGATTATTGCTAGCCAACACCACCAAACCTCGGACTGATTATTGCTAGCCAACACCACCATACATGGGGCTGATTATTGCTAGCCAACACCACCATACATGGGGCTGATTATTGCTAGCCAACACCACCATACATCGGGCTGATTATTGCTAGCCAACACCACCAAACCTCGGACTGATTATTGCTAGCCAACACCACCAAACATAGCCTGATTATTGCTAGCCAACACCACCAAACCTCGGACTGATTATTGCTAGCCAACACCACCAAACATCGGGCTGATTATTACTAGCCAACACTACCAAACATCGGGCTGATTATTGCTAGCCAACACCCACATCTTGAACAAATTGTAAGTGATAAATAAAAATGTCCAAACAAGACTGAAATCAATTGAGCAGCTCACACACGCATGCCTTGAAATGATTCACCGGGATCAGCTGGCAGATTAATGAATCAATACAACCCTCCCTTAACTACCACAACCAGTCTCCAGGCCCTGTCAGCAAATATAGGGCTACGTTTAGGGAAGCATTTGCTGGGAAATCCATGAAATATCGATATGCACCCACAGTTGATGCTTTATTTATTTTATTAACACCCAAAATACGGCTTTCCTTTTGTTCATCCCAAACTGCCTCATACTCATAGTTATAGAATGAGAGAACTGCACAAGTCACGAAAACTTTGGACTTAAAGACTCTTAGAAATCAAATGAGTGGTCGGACGGTCTATTCTGTTCGTCTCACTTCAACAAGAATTAAATCAAAAACAAACAAAACATACACTATTTGAAATAGTTTGTCCATATGTCAAACTATGCCTTAGGAAAAAAAAAACACACAATGTCAAACAGGCATAAGTTCATAGAGAAAGAAGAAGACGGTTTTAAAGCAAATTTAAAAAAAAAAAAAAGTCCAAAAGTTGATAGTATAAGGTAGAACTTCAGCGTGAAGCCCTCAGAATTAATCTCTTCCGTAAATTGAACAATTATATTTAAGATGTTTAAGCTGTGTGTACATTTCAATGACTAAGTGAACACGCTAAGAACAAGTCTTACGGGTTAGTCAATCAAGACGCATCATCTCTTACTGAGAACCCTTGAATAATTTTTTTTTTTAAAAAAAAGGTAATGAAGTGATAAAATCAAATACTTGATGCAGCAGTACAACAAACACAAGAAACAGCAGTACAACAAACACAAGAAACAGCAGTACAACAAACACAAGAAACAGCAGTACAACAAACACAAGAAACAGCAGTACAACAAACACAAGAAACAGCAGTACAACAAACACAAGAAACAGCAGTACAACAAACACAAGAAACAGCAGTACAACAAACACAAGAAACAGCAGTACAACAAACACAAGAAACAGCAGTACAACAAACACAAGAAACAGCAGTACAACAAACACAAGAAACAGCAGTACAACAAACACAAGAAACAGCAGTACAACAAACACAAGAAACAGCAGTACAACAAACACAAGAAACAGCAGTACAACAAACACAAGAAACAGCAGTACAACAGACACAAGAACAGCAGTACGACAAACAGCAGTACAACAAACAGCAGTACGACAAACAGCAGTACAACAAACAGCAGTACAACAAACAGGAGTACAACAAACAGCAGTACAACAAACAGCAGTACAACAAACAGCAGTACAACAAACAGCAGTACAAAAAACAGCAGTACAACAAACAGCAGTACAACAAACAGCAGTACAACAAACAGCAGTACAACAAACAGCAGTACGACACACACAGGAGAACAATGAATAAAAACCAACTTGGACCCCACTTTTAATGTGAAGAGTTTCATCTCAGAATGAACAGCAATTAAGCTGGTAAAACTTGTTTTAGAAATTTCAGAAATACAATACAGTGCAGCTGTTGTGATAAAAAAAGACACAGTCGATAGGCAAAGATCAAGAAGGTTATCAGGTAGTAATCAAGTAATCTGCCGTAGACAACAGTGAACTAAAATTATAAGGAAGTCAATTTATAACATGATAGATACCGGTACAAGATATGGTTCAACACTGATGACTAATTGAAAAGCTATGATCACAACTTACTTTGGGGCAGATCAAATCAAAATGGAATAGCATCACACTGTGAACAGATGTCTTTCAAAAAACTTTTAAGTACATGATGTTATGAACAACAATGCTGCTACAACAGCCATGGCATACCACTGGGGTGTTGCCAAGCAGATGAACAGTTATGTTGCAAAATCAATAACGTGACCAAAAAAAAAAATATAAAGAAACTTGAATCAGCCATGATGGTGGGAGCAAGAGAGACCCATGGCAGGCTGGGGGAGTGAGACAAAGGGCAACCATTCTTGGGTTCAATAAAGCTGGACAAAAACTGTGGGGAGGGAGTGGAGGGGGAGGGAGGGGAGGGTGAGCGTGGTTTGATGCGGGGGGGGGGGCGGGGGGGGAGCGGGGTTGGGGTGGGTCCCATGATTGAATTGGACAGAGGGGGGTATGGCGGATGTTTTTATTTTATTGGGGAGGGGGGGGGGGGGGGGGGGGGGGGGGGGGGGGGGGGGGGGGGGGGGGGGGGGGGGGGGGGGGGGGGGGGGGGGGGGGGTGAGCGTGGTTGGGGTGGGTCCCATGATTGAATTGGACAGAGTGGGGTATGGCTGATGTTTTTATTTTATAAATTGGAATTAACATACGGGCTGCATGAGGGAGTGTTTTAAATCAAAATTTCAAGTGAGCAATAGAAGGGGGGATTTAAATTATCATTTTTTATGTGATTGCAATTTTTAAAGAGGAAATTATTGGTAGGGAATGGATATAATATGCCTGGACTTGATAAATCGAATTTTCCAAAAACAAATGGTGGTCAAAATAAATTATTACAGGAGTTTAAATTGAATCATTAGTAAAATATCAAAATCATTGTACCTAAGGGACAGCTGAAAGAAGTCGCTACAACTATGAAGTCTGAGAGACTCTCTGTTGAACTGAGTATGTTGATGGGTTTATAATCTGTATGGATTGGAAGGTTATTTGGTGTGTTGAAATTGGTAAGATATAATGACTATATATTGATTGAGATAGTGATTAACTGTGAGCAAATTCAATTTCTAATACATGCACCAACAAAAAGCACAAGCTGTTACCGTAACACATGTCAAGGGTGTTAATTTAAATTCGTATGCATAAAGGGCCATCCTAATTTTAAGAACCTGGCAAAGCCTATGAACCTTTGAGAATAAAATTTTATTTAGTAAATAATGAAAACATTATATTTATTTTATTTATGTACTACTTTCAATCAAAGGTTCGTTGAAAAACTAAGACCAAGCCTTTCTTGAAATTTTCAACATCAAACATTTAAAACCTTCAACATAAGGAGGTAAATTTGTTCCACATTATGGTAACATGGAAATGTGTATAATTTCAATTTTAAATCTCTTCTGAGTCTCATCATCATAAAACTACATCAGATGTTTGAAATTACAGTTGTATATTAGTGGGAAATCAATAACTTTTAGCTTTATTATTTTTTTAATACTCAAACAAAACATTTTTTTTATACAGAAAATAAATTATTTAGGAATCTATAGAGACTGCAGCAAAGTACAAAACTCCTAAATATATCTTTAAAAGCTAATAATGAGCAGGATATAGTATTCATATGTGACATATTCATTCATTGTAATCTTAATTTTTGTAAATGAGAGATTTTGACATTGCTGAGGGAAGCTTGCATAATTAACATTTTGATTGTTGTCTGGAACAACAGCACTGGTCTTTGTCATAGCCAGGAGACCAGTGGTTTAAATCAAACCTGGGGCCGCCCCTAAGCTGTGGGAAAATAGTGGGTGCAATGAACTGGGGGGGGCTGAGAAAAAAATCTGAGGCATTACTGACAGAAGATAGCAACCAACTTGGCATGGTATAATAAATGTCTTTCTATGTTCTGCAGACAAAATGTATAAAATAGTACTATTTATTTTAAAAAAAAAAATCATTTTCTAAAATAAAAACTTAGATGAAAATCAGACATGTAGGCAAGATTAAATTAATATATTTAATTTCGACATCACTTCAGCGTCTTCGGACTACTCAACTACTGCCTTTTCTTTTAAGTTTAAGTATTCACACTTGAGTTTTTCACCTCACACTCAAATCTAAACTAATTCAGTAATTGTCAGGATGTTTAGAAATTTAAAACATAAGTCGAAATGACTCCTAATTGAACGAAAGTGTGTTGTTTTAAAATGTACAGCTTTCTCATCTATGTTAAAGTAATTATTATTTTTTTTAAATGTTTGGGAATAAAAAAAAAGGAAGATAGGTAGATATTTAATATAAACCCAGCCCCAGCTGGGGGAAACTGGGCTATCTCGGGGCAGCGGGCAGGGCATCATGTTGTTACGCCAGATAAAGCATTATTTGTCAATCAACAACCAAAGGGTGATTAGCGACTAATTTTAATATGTTAAATTAGCTTATAATTTTTAAGTCTTGCATATTGAATGAATAAAATCAAATGTGCAAGAAATGATTTTATTTTTATCTAATTCTAATCTAGGCCTAGTGCCTAGTGCTGCCGCTGGCGCTAGTGAACCGACGCCGGGGGTCGCGGTCCAACAAAATTTAAAAAGAAAAGGAATCAGTGCCAACATATGAGATGCATTGATAAAAATGTATACAAACATTTTCTGGGAGAATGGAGCTTTAGGATACACCTACCAATTTGAATTTTCACATCTACATCAGTTCAGCGTCTTAAGTTTGAGACGATAAATTCATTTGGAAACCGGAAACTTTGAAAGTGAAACCAGATCCTTTAAAAAATGGATTTTCTCCCCTTTGTGTTGTATGGTTTTTATTTTACAAAATAATAACTTCCATAGAATATTACTTTTAAATCACCGTAGTTAAAAAGATAATTAGTACATATTGGGGATATATTTTTTTAACAGATTTACAAAAGTAAATTTAACAAAAAATTGCTTCATTGTGAATTATTCATTTACACTTTAAATATTTAGAATTAATGGGAATGGTTACATTAGTTCATTTCTTGGTTTAACAATTGATATTTAAAATAATCATATTTATGGCTTGATTTTTAAAGTGAAGTCAGAGGCTGGCTTGGGAGGGGGGTGGGGTGAATCAAAATCACATACACGGACCCAAATTATGGAGACCAAAACAAGACGGAAAATGGAGAGAAAGAAAAGGAAAAAGAAGGATAAGTGTGTGGATTCTCTTTATCAATTTTATTGATCAAGTTTGCTCAGTTTGGAGATGTCTTATTCATTCTCAAAATATCCTGGGTAAATGAAAAAACGAAAACAAAAAACATTTATAGTGCAAACAATTTTATTTCTGCTTTAATTTAAAATTTAAAATGTAAGGATGTATTCAAGAGGCCAAAAGAAAATCAAGTAACAAAATTTTAATTTTAAAAAATTAAGGTTTGTTTATATGAAACATGGATATTAAATACATTTTTAAAGTAAGATTAATTTTATAAAATGAATCCACTGGACAGCCAATGGTTTTTCCGAAGTAGATGACATGAGCTAAAAAATCAATTGAATGAGACACAAAGGAGAAAAAAAATTTTAATATGAAATCACAATTAGTAACTACGTTTCAAAGACTATCCTAATAGCTGAAAATAAGAGGTCTGAGGTGCCGTAAACAATTAGCCTGCTTCCTTATATGGGGTTCTATCGGACCTGGTGATAATACAGTGCCACAAGCTCATAAATAATCTAATACAAACAAAAAAATGAAAAAAATTGAGAAAAGAAATCAAGATATATCTGAATGTCTTACCAAAAAAACCACCTTTATTTTAAAAACATCTGCCAAGAGGTCTGTTAACCAAATCTAGCATTTAAAATACATAGTTAAATATTGCCAATACATTAAAAAACTAGCTATTTAATGTTTCAGTACTTAGTTAAGCATGTTTTGTTTTAAAATGTAATTTTACAGCTATCTTAATTACAGTCAATTTTAAATTAATATTCATAATTTAATTTCAAATTCTTGTATCAATATGAAATTGATCATGAAGAATACCAATGTGAATAACTGAGGATTGTGTGACAGAAAGAAATACACAGGCTTAGAAGACACATGCAGTCTGGAATATGTTTAGAGCCATTTCTGTACACATTTAACAAGTATCGAAGAGAAATGTTGGGTTTTATCAGTTACCATCACACACATGTTGTGTCCAGGACACAATTGGAATCACAGACAGTTAAATAACCCTTCCTGCCCTATTACAAGTAGGCAAGTTGACAAAAGCCCCCCCCCCCCCCCCCCAAAAAAAAGTTCCTTATTTGAAAGAAACCATGATGCTGTATATAAATACAGCTACAGATTGCACCTACAACTACAAGCAATATCAAAGGGAGTTATGCAATTTCAAATAAAGCTGTGAAGTAATTAGACTAGAGTTATTATCTGAATTAAAATTCAATCAGCATGTTTGAATAGATTTAGATCCAACAGCTTACATTTTTGAACTGCCAAAAAAAATTCTCAACACTATAGACTGTGTTGATTTTCCAGAATAAAATTAAAATAGAATGCTAGGAAGAAAAAAAATTAAGACTTTCTTAAAACAAACAAAATTTTTTTTTAATGTTTAAAGTTCTAAATTTGCTTGTTGCTTTTCACTGAAAGTTGGTATCCTTTAAAAGAAAGAAATCAATTACACAAAAACTTTACAAAATCATATTTCTTTCATTTTTTCAAAATTTAAATCGGAGTGTATGAAATCTGTGTCAATTCAGAAAGGCCTGAATCCAACCCTGTAGCTATAGTTTAAATCATACTACACATAAAGATATGTACAATTAGACAATACTAGAGTTTCATAAAAATCTTGTTCACATTGAATATTCATAACATCATGATCTGATAGGCCTCCAATAAATTTCACTTTTAGAAAAATGGCACTCATATTTGTCCTCTCTTTGGTTATGTAAAGACCAGTCCTGATTTGTACATAACTTCTTGTTCAAAATTTGACATATATTACAAATTAATGACACATGAAATGTCTCACTTGAAGATTTTTTTCAAAGGATGAGAGCAATACGCACACGTCTCATATATATATAGCCAGCGAAAAAAAATAATTGAAGTGCGCACACAAGATTTTTACATGAAAATAATTGATTTTTTAATTATTTATTATTAACTCAAAATTTCCAAGCAAATCTATCTATTTTAATACCATTAACAAGCCAGTTTCATCTTTAGTCTTTGCTTTATCCCACTGTGCACAAAATGTGCACCATCTCTAAAATATTGCATACACAGAATTTTCTGTGTACATAAGCTCATAAAAAAATAGCGGGAATATTGCCCATAACAGAGGTAATTATTTGGAAATTATAAGAGTCCACATCTGTCAGAGTCCAACATTAAATGTTGAGCACAATGGTGAATGTCTGAAAGTGTGGGCAAGTGAGCATACCATCTGCTTGTTAGATTGGTTTCAGTTCTATGTAACCATTAATGATAACGGAGAGGACCTTCAGCTGGCTTTATTTATTTCAAAATTAAGAATAAACCTTCAACTTTTTAAGGAGCCTAAAATATTAAAACCATCAAATTATTATATAAAAATATCTCTACAAAAATTCTCAACACTGTCACTTGTGTCAGGGGCTTGCTGGAAATTGTAAGAAAATGATAGTTCAATGATATATTTTTGTTAAATTTAAACAAAAAAGTGCAGGTGTAATGAGACTGTGAATGTTTTTATCTTTAGCAGAAAATGTTTTACTTAACAGTTAGTTAAATCACAAGTCATTTTGAGAAAGAAGTTGCAAATGAATATTAACTTAACCCAGGAATCTGCAACATTTTTTTTTAGTAAGGAGCCATTTTTATAAATTATATCTGCTAAGAGAACATTTTGGGAGTCGAATCTGCTGACCCTGACATAACCCAAAAAGAAATCATGCCATTAAAAACATTAAGATATGGTATGATCCAGTGGACTAATTTGATAAGAAGTCATTTCATTTTGGCAAATTTTAGAGCAAATAGAATTTTGTTAGTGAAGTGGTGAACAACATTTTTGTTTCACCTTTTGAAAAAGTTGGGTCAACTTGTGAAAGATGTTCTTCCTGATTCAAAGTGATACAGTCTACATCATTTAAATATTACATTTAAAGCTTTGTTGCCCAGTAAACAACATGGGCAGTGGTTATCTTAAGTTTACTTGCTTGGGAACGAAATTGTTTCATAATTGCATTTTATTATTTTTACATGCTTTAGCTTACAAATGCCTAATACTATAAGTGAAAGGGATAGTCCCATTTAAACTTTTAACAGCAAAAACATGTATATACAATCCCTTCTATGGTGAAATATCCACAAAAAGTATCAATAAGTAATTTTTTTTTAAATAATCAACACATACTAATTCAATGGCGAGAATATCTGTTCTTGCACTGGTATAAACACCGCTTAACCTTGCATCTTAACTTCAAACAAATCTGTGAGCATTTACCTTCAACCCGAATCATTGTTACTGAAACTCTTAGAGAAAGTCGATCGCTTTCAACCTCAGACCCGATCCCTATCTTTTTTTCTTCCTGATTTTTTTCCCATTACCAGCCGGCGTTGCTGCTGCCCCGACAATCACTTGTCCCCCCTGGATCTCTTCTTGCGACACGCCCGGATTCTCTGCCAGTTTCCTTTGTGCATCCAAGTAGAACATGATGTCTCGCAGCTGTTCTTGGAGTTCAGAAATTTCCTGAAATATTGAAAACATTGACATGATATTCAAAATTGGGAAAAATTTAATAAATTAAAGATACACTAATAAAAGCAGGAAAAAGCCATGAGTCGGGTCACGAGGTGGGTTATTACTGTGAAGACTGCATGACATCATAAATTATTACATTTTAAGGGAAAAAAAGTATATGTATGGCCATGTGGTACCTGATCCTTTTTATCTGAGACTTGCTTCAGTCTCTCCTCCAATCCTTTTGTCTTCTCCTGCCACAACTGTTGGTTTTCCCGAAGACTCTTGTTCATCTGCCGCTCATCCTGAAGCTCAGACAGGACTTTGGCAGTGCGTGA
This sequence comes from Lymnaea stagnalis, assembly GCA_964033795.1. Classification (NCBI taxonomy): domain Eukaryota; kingdom Metazoa; phylum Mollusca; class Gastropoda; family Lymnaeidae; genus Lymnaea; species Lymnaea stagnalis. The sequence continues at coordinate 44,134 of CAXITT010001340.1, read as the reverse complement.
TGTGAGCTGGAACAGTGAGGGAAACCCCAAGTTTGAATAGCAATTGAATATTTATTGGACCATTATTTGATTGGTGCACATTTTTACAATCTTCACGGTTTCCGTCATCTTATTTGTTCACAAATTTATCATGTTTATGGGAGGGGGGGGGTGGGTGTTGGCTTGTTCATATTTTACAAATATTATGACAATCTGTCTAGCAATATGAGAACTTTTAAATTTGACTTTATCATTTATTCAATTTAGACCAGCAAAGCCAAGAAAAATTAATGAAAAAAGAAAAACTGGAAGAATCTTTGGTTGGTATGCCTCAGCATGATCAATTTTCTTTGGTCTTCATATTATAAACAAAAGAAGTTAAAAATTCTCACCTGTGAACATTTCTTCTCTAGGATGTTTTTCTCCTTGCTGAGCTCAGACAACTTGCACTCTGCCCTCTCTCTCTCACTCCTCTCCTTCTCCCACCTCTCTGAGGACTCTTTCAGCTGTAGATATGCAAAGTGAAACAAATTGTGTTTTTTTTCATTATTATTATTCTTGTAACAGCTCTATATTTAAAGAAATGGACCATTTTGTTATTTTAGACATTACATATCAAGGGGACGATGTCTGGTCATGCGCAGAGGTCAGGAAGGAGAGAGAGAGTAGAAATAAGAACTAAGCATGGATCAGCCACGTTGGTTAGGATTTGAGAATTTGTGGGTTGAGGAGAGCCTACTTGTAATCATTCTTGTATTTCAAAGTAGCTAACATTGAATATTATATTTCTTTATTTACTGAGCTATTACTGTGACAATAAAAAGTAATGTATGGAAACTGGAACTCATATTTTCATTTGAGGAAAGCGAGGAACGTATGGGATCCGTGAGTGATGGATGGAGTCCCCAAAAATTCATATTGACATGAACTCACAGAAGTTACAATTACCATCATAAGTTAATCAGCTGATGGATTTAGCCTAGAGCCCTATCAGTTACAAATATTATTATGTTTTTAACTTTAGACTTCCAACAACAAGCAAGGGTAACCATAAGAGACATACTACTGAAACATAGGCCTACCAACTGAGAATTAATTACTATTAAGAAGAGGGGAAATGTGGATTATGGATTTTAATTTAGATGATTAATCATTATCTTTTGGAGAAAAAAAATAAAATGGAAGGTAAAGCTGGTTTTACAAAACTGTTTTATATTGTGATTCTAGAAGGAGTGGTGACTTTGCGTTCATTGAGGAATGCTTTGAAAGATGCCACTAACTGGCCTTCCTAGATATTATTTAAGTATCAAGTGTCTGGCTGTGTGTAGTTGTTTCATTGGAAAATTAGTACATTTTACAATAAGTTCTGTGTGTAACCAAAATATGCTCCAATTTTGCATGCGAAATGTGTCGAGAAAGAGGCATTTGATGACCTTCATAAGCATATACTAACATTGATTCAATGGTCATGATTGTTTGTTTTTCATGTATGAATAGTTTATCATGCATAAACTAACTTATTTTTATTTAAAAAAAAAAAAAAAAAAAAAAAAAAAAAAAAAAATAAAAAAAAAAAAAAAAAAAAAAATAAAAAAAAAAAAAAAAAAAAAAAAAAAAAAAGACTTTCTAGCAAAGTCGTGTTTAAACTTTTCTTAAAATACAATATCCCGCCAAAAAATGACAATATGACAAACAAGATGGAAATGCCCGTAGAAAGTCTTGAAAAATATAGGCAATCGTAAATGATGATCACCGAAATAAAAAAAAACTTTGAGGATTTATTAGGATTTTTTTAAATACAACAATAGATATGATGAAATGGTTTAAAACTGTTTTAAAATTTTTGAATGGGTAATGGAAATATTAGTATGGATGCCCGAGCTCCAAAATCTGCATGTGCAGAGTCAATCAGCCTACCTTAGACTCTAGATCTTTAACAGCTTCTTGAATTTGTTCCATAAAGTATAGCCTCTGTGATTCCAGCTGAGTGGTCAGTAGGTAAGTGTACTGCAGATTAAGTTATTTAAAAATTTTTAATTTTTACCAAAACATATAATTTTCTGAATTATAATTTCTTTTGTGTGACTTTGAAGTGCCATTTAAACTATTTGTTGAAAAAGGCTTCATTTGTTATAAAATGTGTTCCTCAAAGTTGGGTGAAGGCAACAATTAGGTCTTTATGAAAATTTCTTCTGTGAAAACAACTGTTAGCTTAACCAAACAATTTTTTCAATCATAAACAAAGATAATACTTTTTTTGGGAGGGATACAACCATGAAAAATTGATCCAACATTTGTTTTAGAAGCATTGCTAGATATCACTCATTAAAAAATGCTTCTTGAATTTGAAGCGATTCACTCTCACAGTACCAAAAAAAAAAAAGATTCAATATTAACATCTTTGATGAGAGACCAGGGGCAAACTGAATGTCTACGTTGATAACTTTTTTTCTATTAGGTCACCTCTAGAGTGATGGAGTCAAGCTTCTCTTCTTGCATCTCATTACCACCTTCGTCAACTTCAACCAGTTTCCCATCAGATTTGTTCTGGGCCAACCGGTGCACATAATTATCACCCGCGTAATCCCATACGCGATTGGTGCCCAGCTGCATGGCATACGTGTGGTTGGTGTCTTGGAAATGTCTGCATAGCAAAGATTAAAACATCAATGTAATGTATCCATGTCTGCATAGCAAAGATTAAAACATCAATGTAATGTATCCATGTCTGCATAGCAAAGATTAAAACATCAATGTAATGTATCCATGTCTGCATAGCAAAGATTAAAACATCAATGTATTGTATCCATGTCTGCACAGCAAAGATTAAAACATCAATGCAATGTATCCACACAAAAAATAGATATAAACAAAACTCTTTTGGTAATTTTTTTCTCTCTCCAATTTACAACATAATGTCATGTTTCTTATATAAATATTGTGTCTTGATGAAGAGCAAATCAAGCAAGTTTTCACATTGCTGCCAACAATCCTATAGAATATAAGTCAAAGTCTACCATCAGCAAAGAGCCATCAAGTAAGTTAACCAGTGGGCTGCTCAGTTCGCTTGTGCTGTACGCTTATCTATAATCGATATGATACAAACAACCACTCACTTGTATGCGTGTAATCCTACATAGCGACCACAACCCACTAAGCCACAGATGAGGCAGATCCACAAACTCTGCAATGAGATACAATGAAATGAGTGCGACTCTTGGAAGAGAGTTAAGTCTGGGATAGGACTTGAGTGTAACTGAGTTAGGGCAGGCAAAGGACCAGGGTAGGATGGCGATGTGGCAGAGAAAAAGGACAGGTTGGGACTTGGATAGGGCTGGAGTCACAGTCAGACACAGTGAAGTAAAGCTGGGAGCTGGACTTGATTTTTAACATGCACATTATAACAGTATTTAGACAAATACAATGGAAATTTCCAAAATAAGTACTGTATGTAAACACATTTTACAAAAAGGGAATGGCAATTAATTAGACTATTTCATATATTCTTGGTACGTACCATTGTAAGTGTAGAGAATCTAAACTCTTATTTGACTATAAGCCTCGAGACAAACAGCACATAATAAATGACGATACCATTAATTAAATACAGTAATAAAGAATTGATTCCCAAATTAGGGCTTATTACAAATAATAATTCATTACGTTAACTTCACAATATAAAATCAAATAGAATGAAAGTAAATGCTATTCATTTACAGTACAGTTATGAACTTGTACCGTACAAAGTTGAAAAAGGTGCATACACACACAAAATATTAAAATACAAATCTACGATTAGTACAGTATCATAATCTCAAACTCTGTCTGTCTCGCAGTCTCTATGTAGCTCAATCTCCCTCTCTGTATGTCGACCGTCTTATTTTTATATTTCTTAGAGACTTTCCCAGAAAGGGGGTTACACATTCTGTCCCTATCTCGGTCTGTCTGGTAAGCTCTAAAGAATTCTAATGACAAAGTTTAGACTAAGGGGTTACACATTCTATCCCTATCTGGGTCTGTCTGGTAAGCTCTAAAGAATTCTAATGTCAAAGTTTAGACTCTGTTTGCATGGAGTCAAGGGAGACAATTTATAATTAAGCCACACCCATTGTAGCCAAACTAAGGGTCACCCAGAGTTCATGCACGGGTTTCACAGCGTCAACAAGACGTCTGCGTAACACTCTTAATAATTTAAACAAATATTTATCCATATGTGAGAAGTGATAGCATTTACATAGCGTCAGCCCTTATTCCGAGGGTATTTGACCATTGAAGATTTTATTTCCATCAACTAACCTCATGAGAGCCACACTGCATACACCGCTGGTCGGCAACCTCCTCTGGGGTCTGACAATATCTGCATACCGGACAGCTGTGGTAGGAAAAAAAGGAAATGAATGAAACAAAGTATGGGAAATCTGAAGAAGAAAAAGCACTCTCATTCTCCCCATGTGGTAGAAAAAAAGGAAATGAATGAAACAAAGTATGGGAAATCTGAAGAAGAAAAAGCTCTCTCATTCTCTCCATGTGGTAGGAAAAAAAGGAAATGAATGAAACAAAGTATGGAAATCTGAAGAAGAAAAAGCTCTCTCATTCTCTCCATGTGGTAGGAAAAAAAGGAAATGAATGAAACAAAGTATGGAAATCTGAAGAAGAAAAAGCACTCTCATTCTCTCCATGTGGTAGGAAAAAAAGGAAATGAATGAAACAAAGTATGGGAAATCTGAAGAAGAAAAAGCACTCTCATTCTCCCCATGTGGTAGGAAATGAACACAGATAGCAGAAACAAAATTGTTTTTTAAGGAACTAAAATGCAAACATCAATCTACCTTGTGTCTCCACCCCTGGCCAAACAAACTAACCCCTACCTTGTGTCCCCCCACTGTGCTAGACAGTGAGTGTGAAATGCATGATTACACAGTACTGTGAGGATGCCGTCAACTGACTCCTCCTGGTATCACAGATGGAGAAATAAACAATGAAAATAATTTGAATAATTTGAATAATGAAAATCAAAGAGCACACAACCCTTGACGTCCAGAGTAAGAGTCAATCGGTGCATTTAATTTTTTTTTTTTTTAATTAACCTGCTCAACTCTTAAATTTCGCACAGTTGGTACCTAACTTGACTCTCTTTGCTGAAGGAAGACCAATAATAGTAAATTGGATTTAGCTCCTCTTTTTCTTTAAGATTAGATCATAATTGATATTCATTCAATGATTAACCTTTGAGAAAGATTTTTAAAATGCCATTGGAACCTTACGACCTTCCGGTTACTTTAAATGCCATAGTAAACACTACTGCTGTGAATTTTAATGAAATTAATTTTTTTTTTTTTCTTTTACAGCAGCTCAACATATTTATACAGTTTTAAATTTCCATTTTTAAATTTTAAAAATACATTAATGAGAACATTTAATTTAATATGGCCATTTCAGAAAGAAAGAAACTAACCATCCTCTCCAAGCAAACTGGACAGTTGGGCAGCTCTGTCATGTCCATGATTGGTAGACTTCCTCCCTGCAAGTAAATGTAAGAACAAAAAAGATGTAACTTGCCTATACTACAGCAGTGCACTTTAAAAGCTTTTAAGAAAAACAAAATAAATGCTGAGAGCTTTAAACCTTTCCTTACATAAATTTAGTGCTAAAGCGAAGAAGCTGTAATTACTAACTAATCTATAGCTGTAATTACTAAACTAATCTATAGCTGTAATTGCTAACTAATCTATAGCTGTAATTGCTAACTAATCTATAGCTGTAATTGCTAACTAATCTATAGCTGTAATTACTAACTAATCTATAGCTGTAATTGCTAACTAATCTATAGCTGTAATTACTAACTAATCTATAGCTGTAATTGCTAACTAATCTATAGCTGTAATTGCTAACTAATCTATAGCTGTAATTGCTAACTAATCTATAGCTGTAATTACTAACTAATCTATAGCTGTAATTGCTAACTAATCTATAGCTGTAATTACTAACTAATCTATAGCTGTAATTGCTAACTAATAATAGTAAAAATAATAAGAGGTCTTATATAGCGCGGTACCTCAGCCTAGGGCTGGGCTCAGCGCGCTGTACATAAAAATTTTATCAAAAGAGACATAATCATGACAAAATAAAATACATTTATGAAATAAAGAACAGCAATGTATATTCACCCACCCCCAACACATAACTTTTACAAGGCAAACCATGGACGGCAGTCAGCAAGATCGTTTATCGGTCAGAGGAGGGGAATCAGTCAGAGTAGTATAATTTAAAAAGATATGTTTTGAGTGCAGTTTTGAAGGCCTGGGTGGTTGGTATATTGCGTAAGTGTAGTGGCAAAGAATTCCATTGTTTGGGGGCGCAGAAAGAGAAAGATCGTTCACCATATGTTTTAGTGTGTGTCTTGGGAACGGACAGAATATGCATGTCTGCAGAGGAGCAAAGCTGTCGAAGGGGTGAATAGACAGAAAGAAGTTCTGTTAGATAGGAAGGACAGGAATCCAAGAAAAAGTTGTGACAGAGAACAGACAACTTGTAGTCAATGCGTGCCTATATAGGTAGCCAATGAAGGGAATGGAGTAGTGGAGTGATGTGATCACGTTTTTTTTGCCTTTAAAACTAGCCTAGCAGCTGAGTTTTGAACTTTCTGCAGTTTTTCTAAGCAGTGTTTTGGTGAACCTGACAGCAGAGAGTTGCAATAGTCAAGACGAGAGAGAACAAGAGCACAAACTAGAGTTTTTGTAGCGCTAACTGTGAGGCAGTGGCGTATGGAGCTGATCTGATGGATAGTGGTGTATGCTGAACGACAAATGTGAGATATGTGTTTATCGAGAGACATGTTGTTAGAAAGAATATAACCAAGATTCCCAAACTAGGGCTTATTACAAATAATAATTTATTACCAATTAATCTAAAGCTGTAATTGCTAACAAATTTAAAGCTGTAACTGCTAACTAACAAATAAAACATGATAATAAAAAAAACTGACCTCTGCTTCATTGATGAGTTCTATTTTGGCCACATAGACAAGATGACAAATGTCTGGCTCAATGGAGTTGAATCTCCGGTTGTTGAAGTAGGAGTAGAAATCATCGGCTGATGTCTTCATTAGGTCATATCAAGGTTAAAAGTGAATTTTATAGAGAGTTAAACTTATAGAAACTATCAAATAACATTTAAAGGAACCTAAGTCTTTTTTTTTTTAAATCATAAAAAAAAATTAAAAATTAAAAAATGTATTATAATATGTTATTAAAAAATATAAATAATAATTCTCTAGGTATGTGTGTATGGCTGTAACACTGTGTTCCATATAATGTTATAGCTGTAAGCCTGTGTTCAATAGGCGTGCAAAATAAAATTCCCAAAAGTTATCACTAATTTGGATTCTAATAAAGTGTGTTACTTGAATGTACGTTTTATCATGTAACCTTAGTGTATGGGAAGTTCATGCACTTCTTTCGCCATTGCTAGGTGGATTATTTCTAGTATACTTATAGATTTAAAAAATTTACATAAGAATGATTATCACTGCACAGAAAAAAAAATTTACCAGTTTATTCATAATCATTTGCTGACAACTTCACTTCTCCAGCATATTTTGTAAAAGATATAGCATATTTAGCTTGGTTTTATTGATTTACTTTAGAAACATGTTGCTGCTTATTTCAAACCATATGCTTTGGAGGGGGGGGGGGGTGATCAAAAATATATTCTTCATATGCTTTGGAGGGGGGGGGGGGGATCAAAAATATATTCTTATATTACATGTAACATCTACAAGATATCAAATTACCTGATCCCTAAACTTGATCAGCAACATATACTGGTTTGGGAATGCATCTCTCAACACTTGCATGTAGCTCACACAATCCCTGAAAAGAGAAGGAAGAAGATGTCAAGATGGTTTCAGTTACATGTGTGTTGCTGATAACTTAGATCCATTGCTTCTCTAAGAAGACCTGAAGACTTTACCAGACCATTGTGAGCTCATTATATTTTTTACCACAAAAAAATATTTTAAAAATAAATAAAATTGCCCTCTATCTGACATGATAAACATTTAGATAATATAAGGTTAGCCAAAAAAATACATTTCACATCCTGATTATAATGAGCGGCACACATGTCATTGGGGCGGCACTAAGCCATCAGTAAAACCACACACACAGTCAACAACCTACCCCATGGGAGCAATAAATTTGATGAGATCATGAATGGTGTAGGAGGCTGGCACTCCCATCATGCAGAGCATTTCACTGCGAGTCACATCCTTGTCCAGTGTGGTCATTTGGCTAAGGATTAGTTTTAAAAGCATTCAAATTTTTTAAAAAGCCACCCACATGTTTTTAAACTGGTTTCAGTCACAGTAAACACAATCAAACTATGCCTTAGGCCAGTGGTCGGCAAACTCATTAGTCAAAAGAGCCAAAAATGAGCAGGAGGACGATTACAAATTTTTTGAGAGCCAAATTTCTTTTCAAGAACCTGACAAGCACCTTGTTGTTCGTAGTCAAAACTGGTTTGTGGCCGACCGGCCGAGCCGCTCAGGTTGTGAGCCGCGATTTGCCAACCACTACCTTAGGCCCACAAGCTACAGTGCTTGAAATAAAATTTTATACTTTCAATGCTTAAGTTTTGGAAATTCTTTTTTTCCTGTCCCATTATAAAACATATAATGTGTACATTCAAGATATAATATAAATATTACCATAACTGGTTTCATTTATGGCTATATGAAACCAGGAGCATCTTGGTCTTAAACTAGGCTCAAATCACACCAAGAGGGTATACCGTTTATAAAATATTACACTACTTTCTTTATCCTCAACAGATAGGATTAATTGATGTTTTGAGGTTCCTAGGTAGCACAGTTCAACATTACAGGCTGCAATGGTGCTAAACAAAAATAAGAACTCCAGTTCTAGTAATTGTCTAATGCACCTAGAGCTAGAATATACATTCTATTCCAGAACTTTCTTGGGAAGCCAGATTATAAATCAACTGTACTCTCACTAAGAACTCTCTTTGCAATAAGCCTTATATAAAATAACTCAGTCTTAAACAATTATTTTTTTTAACAAGCCTTACTGAACAATGAACTCACCTGTCTTTATATATATGCATGATGCCTTTCGTCAGCTCCACAGAAGGGTTACCGCTGTAGAAACTGACAGTGGATGGCATTTTGTTGGTTGGACTGTGGCTTTTGGGTCTGTTGGCCCCACTGGGCATGGCCGATGTGGCCTGTGTACGCTCATCTGACTCTGATTTAGATATTCTTTGCCGACCCACGACCTGATACTTATGATCCTCAGCATCCTGCAAAAAATATAAATAATTGTAAATTTGAACAGAATCTTCAAATATTAAGTAGAACATGAAAGCACTGAGAGCTGAATTATTTCCTTAATTTTTAAATGATGTGACATTTGATGTAGATATTTTACACATAAAGCAAAAAGCAATGTGACCAACGGGTTAGGGCTCATGTTCAAGTAGCAGTACTGTGAATAAATCTATTAAAACATTACATATAAATGAATAGATATTTATTTTAAGTAAATATTTGAAGACAACATTTGGCTAGCTGTTGTTATTTGTTTATTAGTGGTTGTTGTTTTTTTTTGAGGTTTCAGAAAAAATTTACATAGAGAAACAGATGTGAGCATTTCAATTACATTTTAATTAATTTTTTTTCCCCAATGAATATCCTACCTCAGTAAGTTCTTTTCCCCTTGGACCTGGTCCATCCTCTGAGGCACCTCTGCTTGTTGATGGCTCTTGTTCATCCATGCTTATTGGACCTAAATCTGGCTCTGTAGTTGCCAGCAATAACTTGATAACTTGTAAAAAAAAAAAATGTGGAAAATTTTACAAGATTTTAAAAACAAATATATAAGTAGTAATAAATTTTTTTATCTAAGTTTGATTGGATAAATAGTGAGGACATGCTTGGTGTGTGAAAGCCTGAATAATGTCATATGGAATAAAAAAAAATATGTTCACCGTTATTCAGGCTTTCACATAACATGCCCAACTATGTAATTCACACTGTTGGAATGAAGTCTACATGATATTGATTTCACAAGCAGTTCAAAAGTACATTGTACATGCCAGCATTAAATTAGTTTTTAAGACTGGTACTGGAGGGGAAAGCTGAGGGATGGGGCACAGAAATATTATTAAAATGAAAGTTTTTTGCACTATTTAAGTGAGTTTTGATGTAATTCAATAATACTGTGATAAACAAACCATCATTCCTATCTCCACCATTAAATTAAAAAAAAAAAAGAAAATCTGGTTAAAACATTTTTCCCAAAGCAATTTTATTACTCAACAATTTTTTACCTGGCTCCTCAATTAGCTCAATGTGTATGTCTTTAAAGACTCGTCTTCCCCTACAAACAATATTCTCAGTTTGGGGGTCTCTATGTCTAACGTCTCCTGACAAAATCTGACTAGACTGTTCACCCAATCTCTCTGATGGTGGTGGTTCTTGATCTAAAGGAATCTCACTGGAGCTTGGGGTTCTCTCCCTGCGCTCAGGCTTTATTTGGTTGAAATGATGCTTCTCCCCCTTCGTCAGTTCAAATTGGGATGGGGTATTGGAAGGCTGTAAATCTCTAGGGGAAGATGAACCCCGTGCAACGGACGCATACGATTTGGAACCCGCTTTGGAATAATGTTGACCACCTGAAGCCTTGGCTGAAGTTTTTTTAAAAATTATAAATTATATCAACATCATGAATGTTTTTATTAATGTTAAATATTGTAAATAAAACTCTAGTGCTACACACAACATATATTCATTCATAAGCTGTTTACTTTATAACCAGGGGAATAAGTGGGGGGGGGGGGGGTTAAGTTAATGAGTGGATCTTTTATTTTCAGTCCATGCCATGTATCCTCCCATTCATTGTCATATTTCAATCCTATTGTATCACACATTTCATCTTCTCTAGTGCTACACACAACATATATTCATTCATAAGCTGTTTACTTTATAACCAGGGGAATAAGTGGGGGGGGGGTGTTAAGTTAATGAGTGGATCTTTTATTTTCAGTCCATGCCATGTATCCTCCCATTCATTGTCATATTTCAATCCTATTGTATCACACATTTCATCTGTGCATGCTAACGCTGTAATGTCCCTCTATTCAAATACTGTCACTATTTTATTACCAAAAACTTTGTTGGGAAAAGATATAATTCATTTCCTTTTCTGATGATAAAAAAAAGTAAATAAAACAAAGGCCTTCCATAAAAATGTAACTATATTAAATGCCACATCCAAACAAAAGAACAACAGGAGTCAATGAAAGGTTTTTGAGGTTTCAGCCACCTCACCCTTAACAAAAAATTATGAGTGAATCATAGGAATAGGAAATTTTTTAGAATTTTCTCCAAGTACATTAATTTTTATTATAGATAACAATGAAGAATGAAGTAATAAACGGAAGCCTCATAAAGCCAAGTGCAAAATTGGGTCAAACATAATATCCTAATTTTGTGACTGCCATGCTTAGAGAGTATAAATTATCTACTCTGAATAATAAAATTGCTATTTAGATCACCAAGGTAATGTTTTTGGAAATTTATAGTTGTTGTTTAGGCCTATGCCAACCGACACATGAAGGGAGTGCCAACATTGGTGAATATTATTTGTAACTTTCAATAGCTTAGTTGGTTCAGTATGATAAAATTTTATCTTAGGTGAGGAGGTTGATATGTCAGATGTAATAATCTTGAGCACCAGTTTGCAGGTACTTTACCTGTATAAGACCTGAAGTATTTCAAGTCTGAGGACTCAGAAGAGAGTTCTAGCCTCAGGGTCAACAGTGAAATCAACATTTGGCCTGAAAATAGTATTATTTTTTTTTAATGAGGGCAAAATCAAAGGTCACATCTATAATAAAGAATTTATTATCTAATACTATTATTCAAACATTGATACTAATAATATGGTTACTAAGAGTTTACTCATTAATTTGTAGTTGTCGCCAAGTAGTGTAGAAATTTCTGCTTAGTTTTTTAAGATTATTTTATTTTAAATTTTCTTTATTATATCAATTGTTAAATATGCCATGAGTCCTATGATATTATGGGCATATTTTGGCTACTATCAGACTATCATCAAGTTCACTAACTAAATCTTACCTCTAAAATAATATTAATTGGTAAATGGTTTACAAACTTTGAGCCACAAAAAAAGGGATTCCACTTCCAGAGATAGTATGAAGATGAATGAGCTAATGGATTGCTCACATTCACTTACCCAAAAATTACAGCAGATGCTGGGACCACAGATGCTGGGACCACACTCAGTTGTTACTTTTTTTGTGACCCACCATGTACTATAGTAAATATTATTATAAATAAACCTCTATTGTTATAAGGCTTAACTCTTAATAAATTCCAAAAGCATTTACAGAATGTAAACACCAGAAGAAAATGTTGAAATGTTTGTTCTGACAAAATTCTGAAATATTTTGATAAACTCACAAAATTCAAGAGCTTCAAAATATGACCAGCATAAAGCCAGTAAGACTGCAGCAGCAGACTTTATTTAGTAGTCTTAATAAAACATAATGTAACCTTTCATTTTTTTCTGCTGAAGAAGGGGTTTGCACATGCCCAGTGAAGACATGTGTTTGTTTACCTGCGTTTGTGATGAGGAATATTTCTTCACTTATGACATTAATAGTCCATCAAATTGTAAATGAGGTTTATAGACTAAAATGCTATTATTACTGGTCAAGGGCTTGGCCCAAAGTGACTGGTCAAGGGCTTGGCCCAAAGTAATCAAGTGATTTTGGAGCTTGTGTGCATCATGTTGAGATTCGGCACCATCTTTATTTTACCGCCCTGCATTACTTCAAGCTTAAGATAACTCTATACCTGCATGTGTGCTCTCAGACTGCTATACACCAGAGTGACTGGAGGTATGTTCACATACAATATTACGTTGTATACCATTGGGGTAGTGACTCTGGCAAACAAACTTTTTATCTGTGATACCAAGAGACCAGAAGTTGACGTGTCATCTGTAAATTTAGACCTAAGTAAGAAAACAGTTTTCCGCACAGCTGGGGCTGGTTACTGCATGTTTGTTGACATTTTGCATAGTTCATCTCGAACATGCTCTGCTGTTTCCCAAAGGACGCCAAAGACTTGTGCTATTATATCTGGCCTGCATCCTCCTAGCCAACTCCTACTCTCCTGAACCCAACCCTGGACGTCACTACGAGTGGTGGCTATCCTCCATCGCATACCCGCTCATGTTCCTAATCATTATGGACCTGCGGTACTTATGACCTTGCAGTGCAGTGGGAAGACAGAGGCGTTGCATGTGAAAAATCTGGGCAATGGTTCCATGGTCGATGCCAAAGTCACAGACTATGACAAACAGCATGGTGAACATTCTTGCATGCCATGGTACTGCGGATGCCCGACTTGCAAGACCGTGTTTGACCTCCACAGTTCAAGGACAGAATCTACCCTCCCAGATTTCTTCCTAAATCCCTCATGCTCCACACCAACGGACCTTCAGAGTTTTCAGCCACCACACTGCTGTACTCCTATGCGCTGCAGTCAGCAAGACAAATGGAAACACAGACCATTGCGCATATTGAATGTGAACTTTCAGTCTGCAAGCGGGAAGAGAGTCGAGATAGCCAATTTGATCAACAGCCTAAAACCTGACATCATACTGGGCACAGAAACATGGCTGAACCCCTCCATAGTCAATGTAGAGGTTGTACCGGATAATTACAAACTATTCCGGCGAGACAGAAAAGACAGAGGAGGAGGAGTACTTGTTGCTGTCCATGACAGCCTGGACTGTCATTCTGTTCCAGACCTAGATGCTGATGACTGCGAACTCCTGTGGGTGAAGGTGAAGCTTAAGGGTAGACACACACTTTACGTTTGTGCCTATTACAGACCCGACACAGCAGATGAACCAAGCTTGAGGAGGCTTGATGTGTCACTTCAGAGAGCAATTCAGTCGAAGAACGCTTCTTTCCTTATAGGGGGAGATTTATACTTTCCTGGTTGGAACTGGCAGATTCCTGCCTTGAAGCCCAAGTCCCCATACCCCGTCCTACACTCTGAATTCATGGAGATAATTAACAACCATGGTCTGGAACAGATGGTTAAAGAACCCATGTGAGGGGAAAACACTCTCGACTTACTTCTCACTAACAGTCCCCATCTCATCCTAAGAGTTGAGGTCATCCCCGGGATATCAGACCACTGCATACCGTATTGCAAATTTCAAGTCAGCGCACTAAAAAAGAAGCAGGCTGTGTGAGAAATAGCCTGAGAAGTGCAATGACAGAGCTGAGCTCAAACAAGCATGAGATCCAGGGTAATGTGACAACAGAAGAGCTGTGGATGAAATTCAAGACAACAATCACGATGCAGTGAAGAAATTCATACCACACAAGACCTCCAAACCTAAGACAAATCAGCCATGAGTTAAGGCTGAAATCCAAAGGCTCATACACAAGAGAGACCGCAAGTACAAACGAATGAAGAAGAATGGCTCGGTCGAACTAAAAGCCAAAAAGTACTGAGGCTCCGAAGAACCATCCAATGCTTACTGTGCAGATCTTACTGGAACTAGCTGAACGGCATCTTCTCAGAGGAAGATACTCCAGGCAAGAGTGTCAAGAGCACATAATCGTAAGCGCGGTCATGAATCATCTTGAAAGACACAATATACTCAATGACTGTCAGCTTGGCTTTCGAGTCAACAGATATTGTGAGACCCAACTCCTTGAATTTGCTGAAGAATTGACGACCAATACAGAGAGCAGCAAGCAAACTGATGTGCTTGAGCTGGAGTTCTCATAGGCATTTGACTGTGTCAATCATAGCTTGCTAGTACACAATTTGCAGAGATATGGGATCCAAGGCACTACCAAATCATGGATCTCTAGCTTTCTCAGTGACCAATGCCAGGCAGTACTGGTAGATGGCACAACCTCCTCCTTTGTTGGTGTTAAGTCAGGGGTCCCCCAAAGCTCGGTGCTAGGCCCCTGTTTGTTCCTAGCATATATCAATGATCTGCCAGAGAAGCTGACCTCTCAAGCAAGACTGTTCGCAGATGACACGGCAGTGTATAAGACGATGGCCAACAGTTCTGACCAGGACCAGCTGCAACAGGACCTAAATGGGTTAGCAGAGTGGGAGATGAGCTGGGACATGGAAATTGTCCCGTTAAGTGCCAGACCCTGTCAGTCTCCAGAAGCAGATCCCCTCTACATCACTCTTACGAATTGAATGGCCATATTCTTGAGCCAGTTTCCTCAGTTAGGTACCTAGGTGTTATCATTCCAAGAGAGGTCCGCTGGGACAAGCACATTGACGGGTGTGCAACTGGGCAAACAAGACCCTGGGGTTCCTAAGGCGCAATCTGAAGATTGGAAACTCAAGTGTGAAAAAAAAAGCCTATAATGCCTTTGTCCGGCCGCTTTTAGAGTATGCATCTATAGTCTCGGACACATTTACTTTCCTGATCTTTTAACTTCAATACTTTAAGGTAAAAAATAAAGCTTCAGACTTCATCATACTTTTTAAATAAAATAATTATAAATGTATGGGTTGTGGCTACAGACACCCAGGATTTGTTACTTTTTTCTTTTAATATAACATTAAGTACTAACTTGATTAATAATGCTGAATAAAACTAGAAATAGAGACAAGTCATCACAGTTAAATGATGAAATGTTAATAAAGTTAAAGCACAACTAACAATGTCATGACTTACTCTTTAGTTTTAGTGACATTCGACCTCTACTAACCGAATTCATAAGGGCCATCCATAATTAATGATGTTTCACTATTTTAGGTCCTTTTTTTTATGAAGTGTCTACACGTCCAGCGCGCCGGACAAATAGTGCGAGATATATGATATATGTCCGGCGGGCATGTTACGTGACTGCCGGACAACTAGTAGGCGTTATTATTCCGGCAGGTCATGTGACAAGTGACAAGTGGTCGCTGGCAAAATAGTTGCATTGCATTAGATATTCCAAATATTGTGCACATATTATTATATTTATATTAGTCAGTCGATCCCTAGATAATAAATATATGACATGTGACACATCATCAAAGTCACATTTGTGGATCCCCCCCCCGTTTTTGATGTGAAATGTCATTTATGGAAGGACCCTAAGCCTAAACCTAATAATTTAATAAATGCATTTTCCTCCCACCAGTCATTTTTATATTATAATTACTAGCCTCTAGAATTAAATTACTAATAATAAATTAGTTAGGCCATCTAAATCTTTGGGTACACTATATATAAATGTATAAAGACCTTTGCTACTTTATTTATGTAATTTTATTCGTGATATTGGATAATTATTATTATTATCATTAAAGCTTTTAAAATTGCCAAGACTAAGACGCCTGCCTGCCGAAGCCTAATTTTTAATAAGGCCTTTTCAGCCTCTACAACTAAAACCATTTTAGTCTTATCATGATCCATTATAATTTTATTACCTCATAAGAGCTTCTCTATCACACATTGAAAATCTCCTTTCACTGACTATAAAATCGATATGTATGTTTCACTACTGTGTTAAATAAAATAAACATTTCAAAGACATGTTATGAAAACAAAATTTGCGGATTCAATGTAATTTTTTTTTTACCCGTCTATTTCATTTATTTATGACAAAATATTATAGTAATGTCCCTTTGGCTTTACTATAAGTAAGGTATTAGTCATAAGATATGATATTGCGTTTTTGAAAATACAACAAATCTTTAGAAATTAAAGTATATCACTAGGCACGCCTCCTCTAAATCCATAAGACAATGCTAACATTGTGTTTAGTTGTTTTTATTATATAATTGAAAACATCACATTGTTTTTAATAACTTGCCTTAAAAAATTATATGTACGTCCTATCTAGCATCTTATTCTAGCTTCCCTTTCCCCCGAATCTCTCCTACTTAAAAAATAAAAGCAACTTCCCAAACATTTTAACTTTTCAAAAGAACGTTAACTATTTTTCTTGACAATTCTTCATTTATTAGTTGGACTTGTGCCTGTTGAAAAAAAAAAATTGAATTCCAGTCAATCAATTACAATATATTAAAAATAATTATTTTACAAAACAAAAATGTACATGCCTTTTTTCTATTTTTTTTTTTAAAACTTTTTTTGGAACTATTAGAAATTTTTAGCATAAATATATTTACCTGACAAAACTAGATAAAAAAGTGCAAAAGCTGTCTATCAAACCTGAGCCATATACCATATTATGAGCAATAATCTGACTTCTACTATAAGAATTACCCTTACTTATGAAATAGAGATGACTTCCTTACAGATGAATTAGGCTACAATTAGTTATTGTTCCATTTTGTTTTCACAATTTATTTTACCCTTGGTGCCCTTAGTTACTCTCACTATTCTTTTACCATCATTTTGTTCTCCCAATTTTAGTCCCACATTTTATTTGGGTCCCCATTTACTTATTTCTTTTTTTACATTCCAGCTTGCATTTCTTAATTAATTCATACCTTGCAATGTTACTTCATATTTTTTTAACAGAAAGGGATGGGAGACCTCTTTTGGATTATACCAGAAGTAGACCAAAACTAACTGACATGCCATCTGTATACTTACCTGTGCTACATATTCCTGGTGAGTAATAAGATGCCAAAAGCACTCCCCTTCCAGCCAAAACTCCACATATCCTCATAATAAATTAATAACCAATTTAATATTTTAATAAGAAGTTAAAGCGCATAAATAAATTCAGATCAGCTTCTGCATTTACATAGAAAATGTTTGCTACAGAAGCAACTGAAAACTTATCGTCCATGCCTCCCATCTTTATCAAATGCATACTGTAACCAACTTCTTGCAACAACAACAAAAAATTAATAAAGCCATTTATTTGTATAGTGAATGTGAGATGATTTATTAAAATATATTAAATAATGTACAAAAAATAATTACAAAATCCAGGTTAATACATGTGTATAAATAAAATATTCCAAAACATCATTTAACAAAATTGAACATAGTTATAAAATGAAGCTGGCACCAGCAAATGTCTCTACTACTGACAAACCTTACTGAAAATTTTACATTGGATTAATTGGCTCCCATCAATAAATAATATTTTTAAGACAAGTCTGTGAGCTAAAATGATGACTTTTATATTTAAAAATTAGTCATTAAGAGAGAGATCTATCTCAAACTATTTAACTTCTTCAATTTGTATAGTTCAGCAACCAAAAGAATAGTTGGAGAGTGAATCATAAGGAATCCATTAAATAAAAAATATTTTTTAATGTTCAACCAATATCAGTAATGATTAATTTCATACATTGAATAACTTTATCTTGTCAATGTTATTTTAAACCAGGTCTCATCTGTTAATAGATTTATTCAAAATTATAATGGTTCTTATTGCATTTAATTCATGACAAAACCCACATTATTGATTTAAAAGTAGTTAAAAAGATTGATATAAGACCATTTTGATGTAGCCCTTATCATAAAAATGTCTAAGTCATGAGCAACTTTTAAAGAAACATCTGAGTCAATAATACTTATTGGGTTAGTTTGGTGACTTATCAAAATTATTTGCATGGATAGAAAAGCCTAGCCTTGAGTCACTTGTCCATTTCAAATCTGTTTTGGTCTGTAAACCTTGTGTGAAATGATGCTCACTCTCTGGGCATGCTCAGTGGTATTGAAATATTACCAAACTTTCTTTAAATATTTCAGCAGGAAGGTTTTTCTTATCATTATGACAATGGCCCCTCTACTGACCTGAAAAAGACATCAATATTTTTTTTACAAATGACAGCTTTTCAACAATGAGGGGAATGCAATAAGATAATGAGAATAGACCTTTGATAATTCACAGAAATAGTTGAATTCCTAATTTGATAGATTCTTTAATATATGTTATATATATAATATATTATATATATATTATATGTATATATATATATATATATATATATATATATATATATCTTTGGGATACTTAAAATAATGATGAAAAGAGGGTACAAGCTGTTAAAGATTTACGAGACAAGTGCTGTCAGTTAAACTTACAATAGCCCATTTTTCTTGTACTGGATCAAAAGGTCTGTCATTATAGTCTAGCCATTCTGGGCCCTGTGTAGAAAATGAATAACAAAATAATAAGAAAACCTTTTCAAGTTAATTACATGAACTGAATCTACTCATTGTGAGTTATATACCCATCATAGCCCACACATGGTAGCTATAACACAGACTATAGAATGTAATGAGGTGGTCGTAAATTTTAAGATAAAAATGACATTATTTAAAAAGCAATAGACAAAGAAAACCAAGTTTCACTGTTAAATTATATCTATTTTCTTAGTGTAGCCGAGTAGTGACGTAGCTTACAGTTTAAATAAAATCACAATAAAACAATCAGGTCTGAGAACTATAGCTTTTTAATGTAAGGTACAATCCGTTGACAGAGCCGACAGGAAAATTTCTCACACCTGCCGCCGACCCGACGCATCCGTTCCACACCACAATCTAAAAAATGTACACACCCCAAGCCCCAGTTCGCCCCCCCCCCCCACACAGTCACAGGGAACCCGCGTCCCGAGCTGACCATGGGTCAACCCCGGGGCAGGGATGGTTATTCCCGCGTGTAAATCGACGCATCCGTTCCACACCACAATCTAAAAAATGTACACACCCCAAGTCCCAGTTCGCCCCCCCCCCCCACACAGTCACAGGGAACCCGCGTCCCGAGCTGACCATGGGTCAACCCCGGGGCAGGGATGGTTATTCCCGCGTGTAAATAACCAACATAAAATTTAAGGCCAGTACACAGCTGTGTGTTACTTTAAATTACCATGGATGTGTCCGTGCTTGGGGTTACCCATAGCAGTCACACTATGACTATGAGAGTGGATTCTCTTATTCCTATCCGTTCCAAACTGCCGCATATAAAATGTTACCTAAAAGCAGTTGCAAATAGTGGCACATTGCCACATTAGTAATAATTTTAAAAAGGAAATAAATTAAAGATTTGAAAAATTTAATTTTTATAAAAAGTAAAAGACCCGGACATCTAAAAAAAAAATAAAAAAATTGAAACTTTCTATTATTGATACAGTTAACTTATAAGTCAACATTAAAAAGACCTACCACAACATCTCCTCTACTCAGTACTTTCTTTAGTCTCCAGCGGGAGTGCTGGTGTGCTCTGTATATAAATGAATTGTGAAAACATAATTGACTGCTAAACAATTTCAAAATGATGTCAGCAATGGCAATCTTATTTCCTAAGGCTCTTTTACCCTACATAAATCCTAACTAACTTGCAACATGTGGCATTAAATTTTTTAGAAAGAGATGTGTTCATATGGTTATTTTTCATTACTTGGAAGCTCAGATGATAATTTGATATCAGGTTTTTAGACTCAATTTGAAATATTTCATACTATTGCCTAATACAAAAAAACACATTATTTTTTTAATTGTTGAGGGGAGGGGAGGACGACACAGAATTTAAAATAAGACTCTAGGAATACAAGTGAGTTCACCAGGTATAAACAGCTCACTGTCTGTTTCTTTCTTATAGTTTAAATTGTAATTAAGTAAACTTAGAAAAGATAAAAATACTTACGTAGTTTGAAAAGTAAAATATGATCTTTTTGGTGTAAGTAATGGGTTTCCCCTGTAAAAAAAGAAAGACAGTTGTACATGCCAAGTGATTTAGGGATTCAATTTACCCAAAGGCAAACTGGTTAGTACCTTGATTTAGGTTTTTAATAAATGATATCCTAACATATCTAAAGTAATATATATTTACTATATGTTTCTGACATCTCACAGTCGAGGGAGGTAATTTTAAAACCTTTAAAATCGGGTTTCAGAAAGTCCTAGTAAAGATAACATCCCAAGGGGTGGGCAAATAAAAGGTATCTAGTCACAATTATCCCCCAATTGTTTTTAAAAACTGATATTTCATAGTTTTCTTATCTCATATTAGCATTAAATTTTTTTTTTTCAAATGTCTTTCCATATTTACTCCTGATAACATCTATAGAAACATAAAAAAAGACTTCAGATTAAAAAATAAACCTTTATGATGGGTTTTGATATCTAAATAGAGTTTATATGACTCCAGGATGTGTGTCATGTATACTATTTTATTGGCAATGGTATTTAAGTCACATTAGCATCTCAATGCCTTTAATTTGATTGAAAGTGCAGGCAACTTTGGCTCATAGAGGATTCTTCTATCTCTAAAGTAATTTAGGCTTAAAAAAGGGATATCAAACTTACCTGGTCGTTGGCATATATTGTGGAGAATTTTTTCCTTCCCTATGAAAAGAGGATTGTTTCCGACCTGCATATACTGCAATACATTGGAAATGGAATAGATCATAATTCCTCACAATAGAGGATGTAATGGGTGTTAAAATGTAAAGCGTTATATATTTATCAATTAAAATTGGTCCTCCATCGTTGGTATCTAGGTTCGTATTTTAAAGTGAATAAGTTGGGACCCTTCAGCGATACAAGTTTTCTTACACTTTTATCAATTATTTCACTCTTTGTATTTTGATAACATCATAAACACTTACATATACTAGAAGCACTGCTCCCAGGTAAAGGTTCCTTAGACTTGGACCTATAACAAAAAATATTGAAGATTTACAAAATGAAGCAAGTTAAAACAATATATTTAATCTATTTAAGTTGAAAAGGGACAATTAATTTTTTTTTAGAGAAACTCGTGTATAATTTATCTTTGTCATCTTGTTAGGCAATTGACTACAATTTGACTAAAATTAAATCTCATGGCAGTTTTATATAAATCCCCTCTCTTTGAGAAATATATTAATCTATATGTAAATGCTAACACATACATGTGTCTGTGCCGGTGAAAACTTATAAGCAAAACAAAGTGGGTATTACAAGCAATTATTTGAAAGGAAGGATAAGCCTCTATGTTTTAGTTAAAGTTATGTCTCTGAATGTCTAAGTCTTACCTTGCTTTAAGGGTTTCATACCCAGAGCGACTTTGCTCTACAGGTGGCACTGTGAGGAGAGTAACACATATTATTTCAACAAATGCAAGTCTAGAAATGTCATTTTTTAAAAATAAATAAAACATCGAATAGATATCAGTAACTTGTTTAACAGAAATCAGAAAACTCTAATAAATTGATATTATTTGTATTCAATTGAATTGGTAAAAAATATTACTGCACTTCAGTTTTTGAAGAAGTATTAATATTGTGATTTCCACATACAAAGCAAAAATAACCCGAGGCATCACAGCCTGTGTGGATTACTCTTTAAAAAATGAATAGTAAATAATACTTAAAGCTTTAGCATATCAGTATACTTATGTTAGAGTTGTTCCTTGACAATGATGCCTTGGAACTGGGGACAAAATATAAAATATTTAACCTGAATTTGTTGTTTCTTGGTTCTAAATGTGTCAATCAATAATAATTGAAAATAACTTAAAAAGTCATCACTAAAGTAAAGTCAAGTTTTCAGATCTTTATTTTTTAGATTTGTTCCTAGTCAGTGAAGACAGCAGTTGACTTGAATTTTTTTTAGATTAAAAAAAAACATACCCAGGTAAATATCGTCCATTACTCTTCTTAATCTCTGTGATTTCTGGCACTATGGGAAAAAAATGTTGACAAATATTTCACCATATTTTTTAATTCTAGTTAAAAACTTTGAATAATTTTAGCCATTGTTGTTTAAGTCAAGGTATTAGAGCCACTGAGATTAATGGTGTCTCAATGGTACACCCAAAGCACAATTTTAACACAAGACCTACCCAGTGAGCTGAGATACAAGACATGTGGTTGAATGAAAGAAAAAAAGGAGGGGGGTGGGGTGATAAATACAGTGGGAGATACAGCAGGAGTTAGTTGGTGTTTAGATCTCATAGAATCGTTCAGTAGTGTTACACATGTTTTAAAAAATATATACCGTTATACTTATTTCCTGAACTGGCACCAGTTGTAAGTAACATAATTTCCATACATACAGAGAAATAACACTGTATAGTAAAGAAATAATTAATTAGTTGCATCACAAAAACAGAAACCAAGTAGTTGGATTACAAAAGATGATTACTTTTGATTATTACTTTTTCCAATCCTGCATATCAGAAAAAAATGTGGATTTTATCAAATACAATAAAAAAGCAAACTTTCCATTTGGAAGTGATAAACAAACACATGTAAATTTACAAAGAAATTGATGCAAAGGAGATGTGAGCCAGTACATCTTAAAACATCCAGTTGCTCAGTTTTTTAAATAACCCTCTTTTAGGCAGTCACAAAATGCTGTTTTGATTATTTTTTTTTTTATATATTATCTTTGCTTTATCAAGAGATAACACCAAACCACATCAGCAGGCAATGTGGGGCCCTGACAGAAGTTCAATGCATCATAGATTGTACAAAAAAATTGACATTCATCAAATGGACCTTTTTTTTTTTTACATCTACTTCCTGAATGTTATGCACATTTCAATACCTTTAAACTGCCACTTAACTAGATCATAATAGTTGATTCGAGATAATATCTGGATTAGTTAGTGTATTGTTCAGCAATTTCTAAAGTTATGAAGATTCATGGTAATATTTAAACTTCAAAATTAATTAGTAAACATAAAATTAACTTCCAACATAATGTATTTACTTGTGCTTGCACTGCCCTTGGACAAAATAATTTTGGCCACTCGATTCCGGGTGAAACTGAAAGAAGGTAGGCCTACCATATTTTAAAGTGATATCAGTTAAAGGATGCATATTCTATGCAATTAAAAAACACAATTCACTTGGCTAAAAACAGAAATTTACAATGACTTTTTAAAAAAAACATTTGTGTTTCAAACCCTGCAATAAGTTGGTGATTAACCCTTTAATTATGGCCATTTTTTGTTTTTTTTGGCATCAATTTGTGTTGACTCTTTAAATTTTGGCCTTTTACCAACTTTGAAATACCAAGCTCTGGATAGCATTGTTTGTAAATATACAAGAAAACACCCTAATTAATGTTAATGTAAATGCTCGCAATTAAAAACTCAAAGAAGAAACTTCCAGTATTTTTTTCATTCTCTATTATCCCATTCACTTAGTAACTTTTGTATAAATTAAAGAATACAAGAAATATATAGCATTGAAATTGTGATGTCGATGTGACATCCTCAGTTATTCAGAAAAGTGCTTTGCCTCTTTGTTATGACAACAATGTGACGTCCTTTGAAATTAAAAGTGGGTGGTAGTGATGTCGCGTTGACGTCAGCGGTAATGAAAAGGTTAATTACCAAATTGCCTAACCTACATCATAGATTGAAAACTTTCACCTCTTAAAAGTAACATCTCAGCAAACATGGTTGAAGAATTTAACTAAAAATTTTAAGAAAAATCAAGCCCAATTAAATAATAACTCTAAAATACTTGGTCAACTACAAATGGTTTGAAAATAAAGGAGGCACTCTTGCAGTATATGCAGACGAAGAAAGAGTTTGTTCCCTTATCTAGGCACATATGAACATATTGTGTAGGAAACACTATGTAGAGCTTGTTCCTTCTAATACTGCCCATCATAGCATCCAGTTACAAACCTCTTAGCCAATCATTGATCTGTCTTCTTGTGCTGGCTACTCGTTTGCAAAAAAAGTGAAACTTTAACTAACTAAATTTAGCTATAAAACTATTTTTTTTACATAAATATTTCTAAACCAATGTTTACTTCTATTCTTTTGACCAAGAAATTCATTTGACCTGAATATGAAATTAGAGTAAGCTCAGTACCTTCCAGCTTTGCTCTCTGTAATAGCTGGCAGATGTTCTTGAACACTGGAATCCACTGAACTGTTTTCATTATCATCTGAGGACATGGAACTGATCTATAAAAACAAATTTGGAAGCTTGGGGGAGTAGGGAAAAAGGTTTCAACAATCTAATGACAACCAGTTCAAGAGGTGACGTGTTGCCCAGACAAATTTATGAAATTTGGAAATGCATGTCTTTACTAACAATGCAGTCCCCACCCCAACCCAGATAAAATGTTAAATAATAATTAACTGTCACGTCTAAATCTACTGACTTACTTTGATCCCCAGTAGCTGGCCTAACTGATGTGGAGCTGAAGGAAGTGAGTGTGTCAAAGTAATAATTTAATAGAATGTAAAACTGCTAATATCAAAACAAACAACTGATATGAATGAAAACATGTTTTTTATTAAACAAATAATAAGGCTTAAAAAAAGAAAAAAAAAAGTTTCAAGTTTAATAAAATGATAATATGCTCAGTATTTTCCATGAAAGATTTATAAATGCCAAGTAAGAAAATAATTTAGAATTTATCAAATCTTCATTCCCTTTATTTACTGTTTAAAAAATCAACAACACACATCTAATTTTTTTAATAGCTAGGTTTTAAATGTTACTTCTTAAACTTTGAAATGAAAAGCTAATGATGCCTCATCTGTCATTCTGAGTGGGCTTGGTAAGACATGGCACACAGTGTGTAGCTAACTGTATTACCAGTGTTCAAACTAAAGGTAAAGTAATGCAATGAATGTAATAGGGGAAGCTTCCTGAATAATAAAATAATTACATTCAACAGCTGCTTATTTAATTAATTTTACAATCTTTTAAGGGTAGCACAACTTTGGAAAGATGAAGCCTCATGATGTGATTCTGTTCAATAAAATTGAAACCCCACTAGTGGCGGGTTGCAACAAATTTTTTTCTTCTGTTCTGGTTTCTGTGTGTGGTTTAAAAAAATACAAAACATTTCAATGATTGAATGGTGGATCACAAGCTGAGCGGTACTTTCATTTTTTTTTCCTGGCCTAGCATAAGGTTGAACCGCTCAATTGATTTATGTATCTATATGTGGCAATGTGCCACTATATAAGAGAAGCCACTCTCATAGTCATAGTGCACGTACACATCCATTATCCATGGTCATTCAACGTAACACTCAGCCGTGTACTGGCCTTAAATTTTATGTAGGTTATTTAGACGCGGGAATAACCATCCCTGCTACGGGGTTGACCCATGGTCAGCTCGGACGCGGGTTCCCTGTGACTGTGTGTGTGTGTGGGAGGGGGGCGAACTGGGACTTGAGGTGTGTACATTTTTGAGATTGTGGTGTGGAACGGATGCGTCGGGTCGATGGCAGGTGTGAGAGATTTTCCTGTCGGCTCTGTCAACGCATTGTACCTTTTACATTAAAAGCTATAGTTCTCAGACCTGATTGTTTTATTGTGATTTCATTTAAACTGTAAGCTACGTCATCCACTCGGCTACATATATTCAAAAATTAATAATGAAACTGTATTTAAAAGTACACGAGTACCTGGCAGTCTCTGAAACACTTTTGTAATCTGCCGTGTCATGAAAGCCGTCTGTGAAAATTAAAATAATGTAAATAATTAAGGGAATTTAGGGCAGAGTGGGAATAGCATATAGAATAGATTATTTGAAAATGTCAGAGAGGGAAATTTAAAGAAGAAAAAAAGTATGACCTTAGTTGAGGAATAGCTAGCTTTGAGAATTATGCATTTAAAGATTCAAATCTCTTAATTATGTACATCATTGTTACTCTTTCTTCTTTGCTATTCCATATTTGAAGATTTATTTTGTTTCCCAGATTTGGTCAACTTAAAAAGCTTATGAAGGTATTTCAGTTATAGCATAGGTATGCCGAACACAAAGTGAAAAGAGTAGCATGTATTATTCAGAGAAGTAAGGATGGGTAATGTGTAGCTATCAACTTTAGTCCACTGCTGTTAAGATTTCAGTTTTAAAGAAATGGTCCTTAGGTCGTTGAATTTCCTGATATCTCTTGAGCTGAAGTAGTTTTGCTCAAGTGTGAACAATTTAGGATTATGCATGTAGTTTACGTTTGGTTTTGGAGTCAACATTTCTTTTTAAATGCCTTCTCGAATGACAGTGTAAAAATGAGACTTGGAGACCAGAGCTTTGACAGACAGATACAGCACTATCAATTTATCATTTAAAAACAAGTTATCAATGTGAATGTTTTTAAATGAGCAATTGTGAAAGAAATGGTTAGATCAAACAGCTCAAATTTGAGACAATATGTGGCTAAGCCACACAGTGTGTTCACAATTTCCACTTGTTCTAAACTTGTGTGAAAATGTGTTCAATTGACAAATATATTATCTTCTTTTACCTTTATTAGCTTCCTTGATTTTCAAAGTCTTCATTACCCTTTTTGGATGTTGCATTTTGGAAAATAAAACAGATTAAAACCATGAAACTTTTAAAACACTTTACAAACATTTCGAACAAAAATAGAGATAATTTATAGTTTGGCCTTAAACTAAATCTACAGAAAAAAGACCAATTAAATAATACATGGGCTGTTTGGTTCACTGCTTTGATATTTAGGTGACTTTTTAAAAAATTTAAATTTTGATCTATGATTATTTTTAATAGAATTAAAATAACTGGAACCCCAACAATGATTTGTATATTAATTTGAAAAAAATATCCAAATGTATGGTGCGCAATTGTTACCTTATCTGGTGATTCTTCTTGGTTATAATTCCTTTTGGAGTGGTAAAATTTGAGTCTTTGCGTCCTTGGCTTTCCCGCTTTTCAGTTCCAAAAATGGACACGCGCTTTTCAGTTCCGAAAATAGACATGTGCTTTTCAACTCTCTCTTTATGGCCAGACTGCTTGGTCATTGTTTTATGGCTTTTCAAATGTGGCCCATGTTTTTTAGCAATTTTTGGCAGTGGCTTCAGGTCTGCCCTTGATGAGCCTGATGTTATTTTAGAGACCGTGCTGGACGATGCTTTTGTAAGCAGATTCTGGCTTGACTTTCCCATAGCTATTCTTAGACGTGAGGCTAACGGCTTAGTGTCTGGGGACAAACTTTTTTTTTCAATTTCCACGATAGCAAAGGCCGGTGACTTAGCACGATCAAGTTCTAAAGGTGGTGTCTCATTGAGTGAGATATCGCTTCCTTTTTCAGAGAAAGATGTCTGCATTACTCTATTTTTGTGATGTTGGGTTTTCTTGACAATTTTATGTCTGGGTTTTTCATGTTTGCTGCTTTCCGATTTGACCTCTTTATCTTTAATTCTGCTGGCTTTCTTATGTTTCCTGATGGCATTTGGGCTTTTGGGCTTTTTTTTAGCTGACACAATATGACCCGCTCGAAGAGATGGATCCTTGAAGGCAACTGTTGACGGTTGTTCAGATGATTCCTTAATCAAAGATATCCGTTCGTCTTGTAATGGTGGAGTTTCATCGTTAAAAAGCAAGCCATCTTCTTCAGAAAAAAGAGATTCACATACAGTGTCCTCATCGTCCATGCTAAATTCATTTTCTTCATCCTATTGATGAAACAAGATCAATCGCATCAAACAGATGGAATAATACGGTACCTGTAAAAATTGCATTGACAATAAAATTTAAACTGGTGCTGTGCTTATACAGTGAACAAAATTGAAATTAGTTGTATGGATATTTAGACAAATTGAATCAATTCGTGCAAACTGAAAAAGTAAAAAAAAAGCATACAAATTTTAAAAAAACATGTTTCATGATTTTAATTACATTTATCAGTTCCTGCGAGCGATTAACATGAAATAAATGAATCCAGATCACCTAATCAAGTGACATCCTTGAAACAGTGGTTCTCAAATTTGTATTAGCTTTCCCCAGGGCTAAGAAAACCGAATAAACCCCAGACTTGATGACAAAAATAAAACAAACTTTGTCAATAGAAATTGTTTTTAGTTTTTCTTTTCCTTCCCAGGTCACAGAGTAAAGGATAAAAAATGGCATGTCTAGTCATAAATCACAAAGATGCTTCGCAAATGTCATTTTAATTTATAAATGAATCTATTAGATTTGAAGATTACAATACTTGGCAAGCTTAGCCTAGTCTGACATTAAGCCCAGGTAATCTAGACCAGTTGATGGCAAACCTACGGCTCTTTAGAGACCTGAGTGCGGCTTGGCCAGTCTGCCAAAAATCGGTTTTGACTATGAAAAGTTGGTTCTTCATAGGTTCTTGAAAAGAAATTTGGCTCTCAAAATTTTTTTTTATCATCCTGCTGCTGATTTTTGGCTCTTTTGACTGCCGAACACTGATCCAGACCAATCCGTCATTGACAGTAACACAATTTTGACACCTTTTATTCAACTTGACAACGAATGCGGTCTATTTAAAGGTCTTGAGAGGGGTGACCTTTTTTTAAATAGAAAACATACCCACATCCAAGAAAGTTACAGTTGGGCAGGGGAACTTGATGTTAGGGACCATTTTGATTCATAAAATTTTACTAAACTGCGATCAGTCAAGTTTGAAATATTTTGAAATTTTATTTTGAAGTATTATGAAATTTTTGAAATTTCACTATTTTGAAATATTAACTTTTCATGCCATCAATTGAACAGCATTAGGTATGACTTGCAATAGTCATCAAAGTCTAATAAGTAAATATAATCAGTAATTAAACATCTTGCTATCATTTCCATAATGTAATAATTATTGTATATTCGATCCCAATGTAAGGCAAATTTTGATTGCTTCGAATTTGTTTCTGCAATAACAGTGTACATTGAACACTATTAAACAATGATGCTGTGTGTGAGCATAAGTTCAGGTCTAGGCTTAAATTAGAGGCTAATCAGCTAATCGACATTGTGTTCCTGCAAAACTTAATTAAACAGATATCAAATGAAAAGGTGATACTAACAATTTCTATTTATTAACCTGCATACCGTTGTGTTGTCATTTAACGCAAAGTTTCATCTCATGTTGACCTTTAAACGTATACCCTTTACATTTTGGTTATACTAAATAGTGTGTGTAATATCAGTCAAACATATAACAAACCTCTTTATCAGCTTCAGGGGAATCCAACAGGAAATCCTTAACTTCTTTTTCTTCATGTGAAATATCGCTCTTCTTATTTTTCTGAAATTGTCAAATCAATATGCATGTTATTGTATGGAAATGAGTTTACATTATTTTTAAAAATGATTTACTTCACTGGTTCCCAAACTGTGTGCAGTGGGAATCTGGAGGAGCCGCTATTTAAATTTCAATTTTCAATTCAACGTGATAGTATACAACATGTAGTGGATCTCGTGCAAACCAGTAACTAACTTTAAAATAAATGTTTGAAGAAGCCTCTATAAATTATCAGACGGACTAAGATTGTGATTGGTAATCTGAAGTATGTGTTTCATTTATATTTACTTCACCCTTCAATTTTAGAAAAATACTGCTATTTCTAAGTGTACTTGTTCATAGGGCCCTTAGTTAAAAACTGGATTTGGCAAGGGCGCAGAGAACCGTGGAAATCTGGGAACCTCTGATCTACTGATATAAAAAAAAATTGGACTTTCATAATTTTCTGCAAAAGCATCAACTTGAAAGTACTTACAACATTGGATTACATCTATGTTTGATGTAAAGGATTTCACTAAAATGCGCTAGTGATACACTGTTCGGATTTTATCATAAAGGAAAATGTGGTTATTTTAACATGACTCGTCATACTTTTTTTTTTCTATTCAAAATTCAAAACTAAAATTACAAAAAAAGTATTAAGCACAATCTTATTAATGACATGAATAAATTATTCCATAAGTAAGTAAATGACACCACTAAAAAAAATACATGTACAATGAGATAGAAAATGAATCTGATGTCCTACCCATTCCTCAAAAAATGCAGGTGTGTTTTTAAGCTTTGTTTTTGGAGGCATGGCAAGTAAGTTGTTGGTTTTTTCATTGATTCTGGCTTGTTCAGCTGAAAAGTAACCAAAATACTAGTCATTTCATTCATAGCCCTTGAAGGATTCCTTTTTTTGTGAGTGCATGTTATATACATATTTTTTACTGGTATGATTAAAGTGAGATAAAAATCAAATAACAATGATTCAGTATTAGATCATAGAGACATTTTATTTTTGACAGCTTGGCATTCATGATAATCTTTAGTTAGGCAAACAACCCTCAGAACACATTTGTGTGGCATAATTAAGACATGAAACAACTAAAATATTAGAAACCAAGGCTATAAATATGATGCCAAGACTATTAAAAAAAGGTGTTTACATTAAGAATTAGATTACAATTATAGATCTGCAGTAAATATACCGGTGCTCTAACTACATAAAAATGTATTTCATCATATAAAATCTTTGGATGGCATGCACAATGATCCAAAAGTACACAGCAGCACCATCTTGTTGGTTTACATAGAGGAGATGCTCTCATCCAGTATATATATTACTCAAGTGCTTTTAGTAAAAATGACTGAGGTCAAGAGATAGTCCTTTCTTGTTTTGTAAAAATAAATTGATGTCAATGAATAGTCCCACACAAATGACAGGTGTCAAAAGCTTTTAAGACATTTTACACATCTCATCAGATTCCAGTTATTAGCCTAAGAATTCCCATTTCCCGAAGCATTGTAAACATCATACTCATTCTAATCTAGTACTTTTAAAAAATTATTTCTGAAGTATAATAGTTATTTCTATGAATGAAACATTCCCAAACCTATTTGCTGGACTTAGAATTTATATAAATTTCTCATTCTCAAAAAGTAATTTTTTTAAAATAAATGTTGGAATTAGACACATTATTATTATTTTTACAGAAAAAAGTCCCTTCTTAACTTTTGAGCTTGATTAGAAGTTTGAAGTATGGCATCATTTATGATCTGATCAAATAGACAAAAATAAATATTCACGATTACAGACCTGTTTATCCCTGGGTTAGTGTCAGAGTAGTTTTAATCTCTCTGAACTAGTCTCAACTCAAAAGAGTAGTTTTTTCAATTGTGTGTGTGTGGGATGTTGGTGGTGTGGGGAAAAGGAGGGGGGGGGGGGAATTGCTATTATTGGCATTTCAAATTCAAGAAAATAAAATTTATTTTCATTTATCAAATATTTGCACAAATAAATATACAGTACACAGTCCTGATTCTTGTTGGAGAAAAGGTCTAAGGCAAGCTCAAGAAGCACTGAATGCACAGACTTCCTTGACTGATGGGAAGATCTAAACTAAACTTTCAGACTATTGCAACAGGACATGTTTTGTTGGTAATCAGAAAACAAGTACCGGTATGGATTTGTAAAACTAAAACTTAAAAATAATATTAACATAAAACATAAAAGTAAAAATTAACCAATATAAAATGAATATGAATATATTTATGAAATTTCCTAGCAATTGCAATTTTTCATCAATGTACTTGAAAAGATTTTAGAGATTTTTTTTTTGTCTTGACTTTCAAAGTGCTGATAAAAGTTTAGCTTTGTGTCTAGTCTCTATGGGATCTAGAACATGCAATTAGCTTCCCCAAGTAGTAAATATCTTTTCACATATGGAGTCAATGCCTTCCTCTTGTGATGAAAATGAAAGGTGAGAATAAACACTCTTTAGTGTCTATGAAATCTCTGTATTCAGGGTTTCATATTTGGACACATAAATTGAGAGCTTCACTAAGAAGTTGCAGAAGGGACACCTGAGGTAGGTGATAAAGATGATTGACTTTTCTTAAACATTTTCCCCTCCACATGGCACCCGAGGACTGTCCTGCCAATAGACTTGATATCATTACATCTACACGGGTGTAGCAGGGATGACTTGATCAACCTTGGTTGCTCTCCTAAGGTCTTTTAAGGTACTGCTGGTCATTATTATTTTATTGATCCTTATAATGTTAAAACGAAGCAAAAGAATTAATATTTTCTTATTAGGCTTATTCTAAATCAGCGGTTCTCAACCTATGGGTTGCGACCCCTTTGGGGATCTAACGACCCTTTCACAGGGGTTGCCTAAGACCATCAGAAAACACATATACCCTACCTATATGAAACAGCATCGAAAATAATTTTGTGGTTGGGGGGTCGTCACAACATGAGGAACTGTATTAAAGGGTCGTAGCATTATAAAGGTTGAGAACCACTGTTCTAAATGGTCATATATCCTATTGATTTTTATACTATTTATACCAGTATTAATTTAGTAGAGATACTAAAACAGGCCTATGCAGTGACATATCGGTCATAGGAGTCAACAAAATGGGGAAGGGGTATCAAGAAAAGTTTAAACAATGACAATTGAAATGGTGGCATTTAGAGCTAATTTTGTACTATTATGAGTAAACAATATAAAAATAATCTAACAAAATAACTTATGCCTAAAAAAGGCTAGCTGGGCTATTTACTTTTTTAACATAGCTATGTTAAAGATTAGAATATATTGAGGTTTTAAAGAGGCCTACTACTAAGTAAGTACTACCATCACGTATTGTATTCATAAGTTAAGTTTAAAAAATGTTCCAGTTTGGTCATTGGGTTAAACTACAAATAATACTGTAAGCATCTATTATTATTACCATTGTTAATAATTTGGAGAAGCATTTTGATTATCAAAATGTCACCCCTCCATATAAGGAAAAAAGTGCCATCCGGATCACATACATCCCCCGCACCCACGTCACTGCCTTCAGTAAAGTGAAAAAAAAACAACGTAGAAAGTAGGCTAAGGTCCTAAGTTCTAGTGAAAGTTAGTCTTAGACTTTAAATGCCTCATCTTAGTCATCAAACACATGACATAGACTGCTAAAATAGCTATTTAATGATTAAAAACTAGAAAAACTACATTTTAATAAATATTTATTGTATTTGACACTTTACTTACCTCCAAATCTGTTGATCAATGAACTGAACAGAAAAAACACGCCTGATTTTTCCAAGCAGTACAGTATTAATTTTTTTTTTTTTTAAATTCCAAGACATTCAAAACTTGTAAAGCGCATGCGTAATCTAGGGGAAGCCCCTAGCTTATAGCATCAACGTCAAATCCAGTCGATAAGCCTAGGCATGACGTCACATAGGAGATGGCGTCGGTGGGTTGTTGAGCGCGAGCTCATAATACCACCCCCCTCCCCTGGCATACCTCCACATGGGGAGACACAGAGTCTCCCGCTGCCAGATCACGCGGAAGCACATCGGGAACCTCCCCCCTGGCCTGGGGGACGTCTGGTCGACTGTAAGCACTGCTTTAAAGCATTTGCGGTCCCCTCTCCTTGGGTCTGATCGGCTTTGCTTCCTCTCCGTTGCAAAGGTGTTGTGTTACCTCCCCCCACCGTCCAGGACGAAATGGTTGCCTAGGATCTGCTTTCCCAGGGCCGCGTAGCTAAAATCATCGGCAAGGGTTTTAACCTCCACCCAGGCCTAATATCCATTAACGCAACATTAACGCCTAGGCGTGACATAAAGTAGTATTATTATTAAATATTAACAATTAACGCGCCCTCTTAAAGAAAAAATATTCTGGTGGCTAATTAACATTGGACGGAGACCCCAAAAGCAAATCACTGTTGTTTGATTCTATTGCTTATGACGTGAACAAGAAATATACAGTAACTTTCAATCAAAACACCCCAATATTTTTATATTTTTATTTTAAAAAAAAAAAAAACGAAAAACTCCCTAAACCATACGTTTTTAACCTATGGATACCCCATTGCAGATCTACAATATAAACATTGGGTGTGCCTACACAAAGTTACAGAGTTAAGGTAGTGAAAGTATTCACTCACCATTGAACTGTTCTTTCTGTCTTGCAAGTCTTCTTTCAGTTTTCTTTATTTCTTGCTGGAGCATTTTTAGATGCAGGGGATGAATCATCAAAGGAGCTAAACTCTCCAAGGAGAGTCCAGTTTTTGCTTGCTGCGTCAGAACACAATACATTTTTTTGTAAATTATTTTAAATTTTTATCCGAAGATTTTAAAAGGAAATATATGCCAAGCGGCACAGCAATTTTGAAAAAGCTATATAACAGGGCTAGTGAAATGTAGGAGAGGCCCATCCAATACCATCAATTCATGTCATATATTTGGAAGTAACGCTAGAAGAGACAACCCCTGGACCAGTTTCTCATTTGAAGCATATGCAAATGTGTCCCCTTTAAAAGCTTTCTTGAACACTTTAATACAATAATTTTTAGTAAGAGCAATTGGAATATAGTTGAACTTCTAGTATATGCATTTTCTACCCATTTAAAATTCTTTTTTTCTAGTTGTAGAGAATTTTGAGTTTGAAGGTTGATAAAACCAATGATCATTTGAAATTATTGAATTTTAAAAACTGATAACTTGCCACAAAAAACAAACAAAAAATCAACAAGAAAAGCCCAACACTATTACGATTGCTAGCATAAATAGAGAAATTCAACCAGTCACATGGGCCACCTAGACAAATGAGGTAAACAATTATGCTGACATATCCCCATTGCAATACCATTAGAAAAATTTATGGCAATACTATTAGAACAGTTAATTCCAATACCATTAGAACAATTGCAATACACTAGAACAATTAATTGCAATAACACTAGAACCATTAATTGCAATACCACTAGAGTAATTAATTGCAATACCATTAGAAAAAAATAATTGCAATACCATTAGAGCAATTAATTGCAATACCACTAGTACTATTAATTGCAACACCATTAGAACAATTAATTGCAATACCATTAGAACAATTAACTTAAAAACAAAAGTGATCAATTGTTCTAGTTGCTGTCATGACTTAATCATCAGAAGCCAACAGCTTTAGTCCTTACTTCATTTTTCTTTACTGGATTACAACTACTGTGTGATACAACATGCTGGCCACTGCAGTCTAATAAGTTGTAAAGATTGCTCAAAACTCTTAAGCTCCAGTTTCAACCATTGATCTCTACATTATAGTTTTGTCCTGTAATGTTCAATAGGAGCATGCCAAATTTAAGGCTTATCCTGGCTCTACGGCTGCCACTGGATACATTTTGCTACCCCTTGATTGCTAAACACAGAGTTACAGGAAAGAGTGAACTAATTTTTTTAGTTAATTAAGCTTATTCTTGGATCTCACACTTTTCACCAACCTTATTGACTTGACTAATGCCGTCATCTGTAGAAAATTTCTGATACAATATTCGGGCAAGACTCTCTGGTCTTTGAGCTAGACAAACTGTTGATGCTTGCTGTTAATAAAAGTAAAAGAAATAGCATTTGTTTTAAAGATTCCAAGCTTAAAATAACATTAAAAGTTTTGGGGTAGTGAGGTATCTCTTATATTAGTCAACCTAATAGAAAATGTTGCTTTCTAACGTACAAGGTGTCTCTTATTTTAATCAACTTAATACGAAATTTTGCTTTCTAACACACAAGGTATCTCTTATATAAATCATAAATGTGGAATATAGGTCTGTATTTTGTTCCTGGCATTTCTCTTGAAGCTGCCAGGCAGCAAACATCATATCGATGGTTCAGCGTTTTTTGCAAAAACCACATTGACTTTCGGGTAGGAGACCTAGCTCCAGATGTGCATTCAGGCAGTTCAGAAGGGCTCTAGCCAAGATCTTGCCTGCAATGGACAGCAGTGAAATTACGCGGTGATTGCCGCAGGCCTGGCGGTTTCCTTTGTACAGGTGGATAATCAAGGCATCCTTGAGGTCTTGTGGTACAGTTTCCGTCTGCCAGATGAACTGGAATAGACGCAATAGCTTATCCGTCAGCGCTGGTCCACCCTCTTTGTAGATTTCAGCAGGAATCATGTCGCAGCTAGGTACTTTGCCATTGGACATTTGGCGGATTGCTGTCTGTATCTCATCAAAAGTTGGGACGGCGTCCAGTGACTTGTTCATTGGGACCTGGGGGATTCTTTCAATGGCCTCATCATTAATGTTGGAAGGCGTATTTAGCACACTTTCAAAGTGTTCCGCCCATCTTTCCAAGATTTTCTCCTTGTCTGTAATGAGTGTAGAACCGTCTGCACTAAGGAGAGGCAAAGAGCCTGAGATGGCAACTCCATAGATTTCTCTCAGGCCAGAAGTTTTTCATGTCTTTCTTGTCTGCAAAGCCCTGAATTTCATCAGCTTTTGCACTCAACCAGGAATCTTGGATCTGGCGCAGTTGAATCTGGACCTTGCTGCAGATGCTCCTAAGTGCAGCTGTCTTTGCTGTTGACATTGGGTCATCATGGAGGGCCTTTTTTGCTCAAGTAGCATTTGGATCGCAGTGTTGTTTTCGTCGAGCCAATCCCCGTGTTTCCTGGTAGAGGGTCCGAGGCGCTCAGCGGCTGTGGTATACACCATCTCACGAAGCCTGGTCCACGCTTTTTCCACGTCCTGGTTGTCCAGTGTGATTGTATCAAGGCGTTCATCCAGGTTGTCAAGAAAGGTTTGTCTCACATCAGGGATCTTCAGCTTACTGAGGCGTTTCGGAGCTTTGGTGGCCTGAGGTCGTCTCGTATTCCACATTTATCGACTTGAATAAGGCTTTTGACAGGGTCAATAGAGGTGGCCTGTGGAAAATCATGAAGAAATACTGATGCCCAGACAAGTTCACCAACATCATCCGTCAGCTGCATGATGGCCCGAGTGCAGGACAACGGTCAGTCATCTCAAGCCTTCCCCATCACAAACGGTGTAAAGCAGGGATATGTTCTTGCTCCCACACTCTTCAGTATTATGTATTCTGCAATGCTGTCTGATGTGTTCAAGGACTCCACCATGGGCTTGCCAATCCAGTTTCGCACTGATGGATCAGTATTTAACCTTAGGTGGCTTCAAGTTCAAGCTAAAACCAAGGTCAAACATAACACCATCAACGAGCTTCTGTTTGCGGACGATTGTGCCCTCAACGCTGCCTCAGAAGCCATCATGCAACAAGCGTTGATATCTTCTCTGAGGTCTGCAATAACTTTGGCCTCACAATCATCACAAAGAAGACTGAGGTGATGTATCAGCCAGCTCCCAGTAAGCCCTACGTTGAACCCAACATCATAATCAGTGGACAGCACCTCAACCCGGTGGATAAATTTGCTTCTTGGGCAGCACCCTCTCCAGATCTGTCGTCATGGATGATGAAATGAATGGCAGACTTGCAAAAAGTAGTGTAATATTTGGCAGGCTCCGCAGCACTGTTTGGGACAGAAGAGGTTTCAGACAAGAAACGAAGATGAAGATCTATAGCGCAGCAGTCCTCTCAACATTGCTCTATGGATGTGAAACATGGACAGTCTATCAGCGTCACGACAAGAAACTGAATCATTTTCACACAACCTGCCTCAGGAAACTCCTCAGCATCAGGTGGCAAGACAAAGTCCCTGACACAGAGGTCCTCGCTAGAGCCAACCTACCTAGTAGCTCCTTTGGATGGGACACGTAGCCCGTATGGAAGACCACCGGCTCCCAAAACAGATATTCTTCGGAGAACTCACAACAGGCAAGCGCTCCCAAGGAGGTAAAAAAAAGCGTTACAAAGACTCATTGAAAGTGGCACTAAAGGCCTTCAGCATTGTCACGTTCAGATCGCGTGAGTTTTCTGTGTCAACTTCTATAATGTTAATTTGACCAATCGTGGGTGAGTTGCTTTTCCCCGTGTGCCCCACGAGTTTTTAATTTTCTCGGTCAAGGTATGACCGGTGTGCTGTGTCGGGGGAAACCACGTGTGTGAGTTGAGTTTTTTTTTAGGAGTGAACAGTGGCGAGTGCTGTGGATATGGTGTATGATTTTTGTCTTGTGAAGGCAGTGAGTTTTTCTACGATGGAAGAGGACTTGTGTAACTTTAACTGTTTTGTGTAGTGGCATATAGGCACACATAGCCAATAAATAAGAAAACCTGAAACCCTGAATTGTTTGTTGATACTTGGAGCAAGAGTCAGCTCTGTAGGAGCTGGAAATAAAGGGGTTCTAGACCCTTGTAAAATTGTTCTGTGGCTAGTACAGAGGGGACCGACCCCTAGACAACGTACGTCACGTCACAGTGGGGGCCCGTCGAAGCAGCCATATCATCCAAGTCTACCATCCACCACAGTGGAGCACCTATCCAAGTCTACCAACCATCCACAGTGGATTAACCATATAAACCATTCGCCATTGTCGCGGCATATCAAGGCAACCATCCAAGTCCACCAACCATCCACAGTGGATTAACCATACAAATCTATCATTCGCCATCGTCGCGGCTCATCAAAGAAACCATCCAAGCCTACCATCAGCCAAAGGGGAGGCCGTTCGATGCAGCCAAATCAACCCTAACCATCCACCACAGTGGAGCAGCCATCTAAGCGCGCAATTAGCCACCGTGGGAGCACAATCCAACCATACCAGCTCATCATTTGGTACGTGGTTCAAAGGTTCAGCTAAGTCCAAACCAACCATAGAAGACCATCCACCACAGTAGAGGCCGTTAAAGCAACATCATATCGTCCAAAGAACCCTACCAGCCTACCATTCATCACATAGAGGGCCTGACCAACCGGCCACACCAGCTCGTCCAAAGAACCCTTCCAGCCTACCATTCATCACAGAGAGGGCCTGACCAACCAGCCACACCAGCTCGTCAAAACAATCATCACGGCCATATCAGTCCAGAGGAAAGCCGGGAAAACCAGACAGACAGCTATACCAACCCTAACTTTTAGTGACATTGGATTATTGAAGACACCAGACATTCCAACCCTATCTACCTACGAAAATACACATGTTGTAAACATATATATTGACATAAGACTTAGAGATAAAAATGTCGTTACCTACTATTGCCGAAATTAAACAAATGGCAATAGATTTGGGATTAGAAGGGGAGGAAGCGAAAGAATGGGTAGCTGTTAGGGAAAAAGAGGTTCGCGAAGAAGAAGAAGAAATTCGCATATATGAGCGAGAAGAAAAAGAAAGAATCAAAGAACATGAGAGAAAAATGTCTGGGTATAGTGTTAGTACACTAACTGGTACAGAAAGGGGACAATTATATCTGGATGATACGAAAAATGAGGGCAATATAGTGGGAGACATGGCCTTTGGTGTAAAACCTATTGAGGATCAACAGGGACAAGACAGTTTCGAGGGGGGAGTAGACATACGCCAGAAAGAGAAATCTATGCGGGAAATCAGAGAAGAATGTGTCAGATGGATATATGGTTACAGGCCACCAGAATCTGTGGTGAGAAAAATTTATGAGCAATTAAGTTCTAACAAACCTTTTGACCTAAACACCTTTAAGGAATATAAAATTACTAATGAAGAACATAGTCACGTGACTAAAGATCCTGACATAACGTCGAATTGTTTGGACGAGGGTCCAAGCATTACTCAAAGTAAAGTTGATGAGAAGGCTTTTAAAGAAATCAAGCGGGAGGGGGCCGTTAGAAATAGTCATGTGAAATATAGAGCGAGGAAATATACTAAGGTAGAAGTTAGTGGGAATGAGCTTAGATGGTGTCGAGAGAACAAATCTTGGGTAAGTCTGTCAGAAACTAAAAATCCAAATGTAGAAAGGGGCAGTATCAATACTAGGAAAAATGATGAATCGGAATTTTTTCAGTTTGGTATAGTTGATGAATATTTTGAAGACACCGAAACAAGAGAAAATAAGTTGGATAATGTGGATAAACAGGACGAATGTAATGTGCAGGATGGCTATCGCCCTTGTACCATTAGTGAACCTAGTGGTATTGATGTTTCATTTGGGGACGTTGATAAAAATATTGATAATGAACATAGTGTTGTTGATTCTTCTAGTGATGGTTTTGATTGTTTTATGGCTTATGAACCCAAAGTAGATGATTTTAATGATATTTTTTATTGTGAGCCTAGTATTGCTGATGTTTCACATATTGATGTTGATAGAGTGACTGAGGTTTGTAGTTTGTTTGATAATAATATTGATTATGAGCATAGCGTTGTTGATGCTTTGGATGATTGTTTTGATTGGGATATTAATTATGAACCCAGTGTAGATGGTTCAGGTGGAAATTTTGATAAAAATATTGATAATGAACATAGTGTTGTTCATTCTTCTAGTGATGGTTTTGATTGTTTTATGGCTTATGAACCCAAAGTAGATGATTTTAATGATATTTTTTATTGTGAGCCTAGTATTGCTGATGTTTCACATATTGATGTTGATAGAGTGACTGAGGTTTGTAGTTTGTTTGATGGTAATATTGATTATGAACCCAGAGAAGTTGTTTGTGATCAGAATATTGTTTATGAACATAGTGTTGCGGATACTTTACTTATTGATGTTGAGAGAGCGACTGAGGTTTGTAAGGGTGCCAGAGGCTTTTGATGGCACACTCATGGCTTCTGATAACACACCCACGGGTGTTGAAGACATGAACCACCTTCCGCTTCCACGCAAGCAAGGGGTCATGATCACAAGCATGAACCACCTTCCGCTTCCACGCAAGCAAGGGGTCATGATCACAAGCATGAACCACCTTCCGCTTCCATGCAAGCAAGGGGTCATGATCACAAGCATGAACCACCTTCCGCTTCCACGCAAGCAAGGGGTCATGATCACAAGCATGAACCACCTTCCGCTTCCACGCAAGCAAGGGGTCATGATCACAAGCATGAACCACCTTCCGCTTCCATGCAAGCAAGGGGTCATGATCACAAGCATGAACCACCTTCCGCTTCCATGCAAGCAAGGGGTCATGATCACAAGCATGAACCACCTTCCGCTTCCACGCAAGCAAGGGGTCATGATCACAAGCATGAACCACCTTCCGCTTCCACGCAAGCAAGGGGTCATGATCACAAGCATGAACCACCTTCCGCTTCCATGCAAGCGAGGTGGCAAAATTAAAAATAGGTCAAGTCGCGAGTACCATGAAGTGGAGACCGTAACCTTGACCAGGGCAGCGCCCACTAGATGTCGTCAGGTTGAACCTTCGACAGAGTTCACCGACACTCCTGAGTCAAGCTCACGTGTGTTGTTATGTTTTGAGGAGGAGAGGAGATCGCATTTTTGGACTGCTCGTGAGTTTAACTCAGTTATTTTTGAACATGTCACAGTTCACAGAGACTGTGAAGTGTTTCCGCCCCGAGACGATGGGAAAATTGAGTTGAATAAATTTGACACGTCTAACAATGTAACACGTTCACAGAGACTGTGAAGTGTTTCCGCCCCGAGACGATGGGAAAATTGAGTTGAATAAATTTGACACGTCTAACAATGTAACACGTGTTTTGCTTTTCAACAATGATGGTATTTGTTACAAAGGAGAA
Organism: Lymnaea stagnalis; assembly: GCA_964033795.1. Lineage (NCBI taxonomy): Eukaryota > Metazoa > Mollusca > Gastropoda > Lymnaeidae > Lymnaea > Lymnaea stagnalis. The sequence continues at coordinate 2,048 of CAXITT010001340.1, read as the reverse complement.
GGGACAGCTTGGGGGGAAACCAAACGGTCTTGGGGTGTAAAGGACTTGTTGGGTGAATTCATGCCTACCAGACATATGCGCACAAGACAATTGCGCACACGACAAACGCGCACAGACAATCCCGCAATGACCCAAATGCGCACAGGACAAACGCGAACACCGATAGTTGCGCACACGGACAATGGCGCACACCGACAAATGCGGACACCGACAATCCCGCACAGTGACAAATGCGAACGGCTATATAAGCGCACACCGACAAAAGCGCAAATAGCAAGTTATGCATCGCCAATTTAAAGATGATAATGGATTTAGTCTTAGTTGGTTTTCAGCAAAAATACATCATGTTTAAAGCTAACACTATATTAATAATCATAATAAATGTAATAATAATTGTAGGCATATTTTTAAAAAAATTAACTTTGAAATGTCTCGACTAATAGTATAGTAATAAAATGGTGGTTCTAGTAGTACTGCTACGTCATGAGTTTTAACAGATGGCATTGCACTTTTCTAAAGGCAAAGTACGTTTTAAAACATGCATTCATGCAACCGATTTGAAAATTTTTTATTAGTGATTAACACGTAGTTTTATTCCGACCCCTCTTTCAACCCGCAGATTTATTAGGTACATAATCTTGGTTATTTATAGTGTAGAAGGAAGTCCTAATTGAATGATGAAATTACTGTTGATATTTTATTACACATAACTTTGCAATTAGGATTTAAACTACCATTAGAACAATACGCAAACTT
>CAXITT010001339.1:89994-105212 GCA_964033795.1 Lymnaea stagnalis | reverse complement strand
TGCAGTTGAATATGTAGATTTAGTTGTCGTCTTAGTAGTAGCTTTAGTTGATTGAATGAATGGTGTCTATGTATATATAATTGTATCTATGTTTGTAGTTATCTCACCAAGTATGATGTTGTAGTTTTAGTTGCAATTGTAGATAAAGTTGCTGGTGTATATGCATTTATAGATAGTAATTTCGATGTAGATTTTGTTTCTTTAATTGTAGCTTCAGGGGTAGGTGCAACTTTAGTTGTAGTTGGAATTACGGATGTAGATGCCGTTAAAGAAGCAGTTTTTTGTCGGGTGTAAAATAGGTCGTATATGCATATAGATTTACCTCTTTTCGTAGTAATCTCCTCCTATATGAAGTTGTAGATTTTTAGGCAGTTGTAGATATAGATGAAGTTGTATTTATAGATATTATTTGTGTTATAGATTCTATTCCTTTAATTGTAGCTTAAATGGTAAATTTAACTTTGTTTGCAATTAAATATGTAGATTTAGTTGTCGTCTTAGTAGTAGCTTTAGTTGATTGAAAGAATGGTGTCTATGTATATATAATTGTTTCTATGTTTGTAGTTATCTCCCCAAGTATGATGTTGTAGTTTTAGTTGCAATTGTAGATACAGTTGCTGGTATAGATGCATTTATAGATAGTAATAACGACGTAGATTGTGTTTCTTTAATTGTAGCTTCAGGGATAGGTGCAACTTTGGTTGTAGTTGGAATTACAGATGTAGTTGCCGTTAAAAAGCAGTTTTTTGTCGGGTATAAAATAGGTCGTATATGCATAAAGATTTATCTCTTTTCGTAGTAATCTCCTCCAATATGAAGTTGTAGATTTTGAGGCAGTTGTAGATATAGATGAAGTTGTTTTTATAGATATTATTTGTGTTATAGATTCTATTCCTTTAATTGTAGCTTAAATGGTAGATTTAACTTTGTTTGCAGTTGAATATGTAGATTTAGTTGTCGTCTTAGTAGTAGCTTTAGTTGATTGAAAGAATGGTGTCTATGTATATATAATTGTATCTATGTTTGTAGTTATCTCCCCAAGTATGATGTTGTAGTTTTAGTTGCAATTGTAGATACAGTTGCTGGTGTAGATGCATTTATAGATAGTAATAACGACGTAGATTGTGTTTCTTTAATTGTAGCTTCAGGGGTAGGTGCAACTTTAGTTGTAGTTGGAATTACAGATGTAGTTGCCGTTAAAGAAGCAGTTTTTTGTCGGGTGTAAAATAGGTCGTATATGCATATAGATTTACCTCTTTTCGTAGTAATCTCCTCCTATATGAAGTTGTAGATTTTGAGGCAGTTGTAGATATAGATGAAGTTGTATTTATAGATATTATTTGTGTTATAGATTCTATTCCTTTAATTGTAGCTTAAATGGTAGATTTAACTTTGTTTGCAGTTGAATATGTAGATTTAGTTGTCGTCTTAGTAGTAGCTTTAGTTGATTGAAAGAATGGTGTCTATGTATATATAATTGTATCTATGTTTGTAGTTATCTCCCCAAGTATGATGTTGTAGTTTTAGTTGCAATTGTAGATACAGTTGCTGGTGTAGATGCATTTATAGATAGTAATAACGACGTAGATTGTGTTTCTTTAATTGTAGCTTCAGGGGTAGGTGCAACTTTAGTTGTAGTTGGAATTACAGATGTAGTTGCCGTTAAAGAAGCAGTTTTTTGTCGGGTGTAAAATAGGTCGTATATGCATATAGATTTACCTCTTTTCGTAGTAATCTCCTCCTATATGAAGTTGTAGATTTTGAGGCAGTTGTAGATATAGATGAAGTTGTATTTATAGATATTATTTGTGTTATAGATTCTATTCCTTTAATTGTAGCTTAAATGGTAGATTTAACTTTGTTTGCAGTTGAATATGTAGATTTAGTTGTCGTCTTAGTAGTAGCTTTAGTTGATTGAAAGAATGGTGTCTATGTATATATAATTGTATCTATGTTTGTAGTTATCTCCCCAAGTATGATGTTGTAGTTTTAGTTGCAATTGTAGATACAGTTGCTGGTGTAGATGCATTTATAGATAGTAATAACGACGTAGATTGTGTTTCTTTAATTGTAGCTTCAGGGGTAGGTGCAACTTTAGTTGTAGTTGGAATTACAGATGTAGTTGCCGTTAAAGAAGCAGTTTTTTGTCGGGTGTAAAATAGGTCGTATATGCATATAGATTTACCTCTTTTCGTAGTAATCTCCTCCTATATGAAGTTGTAGATTTTGAGGCAGTTGTAGATATAGATGAAGTTGTATTTATAGATATTATTTGTGTTATAGATTCTATTCCTTTAATTGTAGCTTAAATGGTAGATTTAACTTTGTTTGCAGTTGAATATGTAGATTTAGTTGTCGTCTTAGTAGTAGCTTTAGTTGATTGAAAGAATGGTGTCTATGTATATATAATTGTATCTATGTTTGTAGTTATCTCCCCAAGTATGATGTTGTAGTTTTAGTTGCAATTGTAGATACAGTTGCTGGTGTAGATGCATTTATAGATAGTAATAACGACGTAGATTGTGTTTCTTTAATTGTAGCTTCAGGGGTAGGTGCAACTTTAGTTGTAGTTGGAATTACAGATGTAGTTGCCGTTAAAGAAGCAGTTTTTTGTCGGGTGTAAAATAGGTCGTATATGCATATAGATTTACCTCTTTTCGTAGTAATCTCCTCCTATATGAAGTTGTAGATTTTGAGGCAGTTGTAGATATAGATGAAGTTGTATTTATAGATATTATTTGTGTTATAGATTCTATTCCTTTAATTGTAGCTTAAATGGTAGATTTAACTTTGTTTGCAGTTGAATATGTAGATTTAGTTGTCGTCTTAGTAGTAGCTTTAGTTGATTGAAAGAATGGTGTCTATGTATATATAATTGTATCTATGTTTGTAGTTATCTCCCCAAGTATGATGTTGTAGTTTTAGTTGCAATTGTAGATACAGTTGCTGGTGTAGATGCATTTATAGATAGTAATAACGACGTAGATTGTGTTTCTTTAATTGTAGCTTCAGGGGTAGGTGCAACTTTAGTTGTAGTTGGAATTACAGATGTAGTTGCCGTTAAAGAAGCAGTTTTTTGTCGGGTGTAAAATAGGTCGTATATGCATATAGATTTACCTCTTTTCGTAGTAATCTCCTCCTATATGAAGTTGTAGATTTTGAGGCAGTTGTAGATATAGATGAAGTTGTATTTATAGATATTATTTGTGTTATAGATTCTATTCCTTTAATTGTAGCTTAAATGGTAGATTTAACTTTGTTTGCAGTTGAATATGTAGATTTAGTTGTCGTCTTAGTAGTAGCTTTAGTTGATTGAAAGAATGGTGTCTATGTATATATAATTGTATCTATGTTTGTAGTTATCTCCCCAAGTATGATGTTGTAGTTTTAGTTGCAATTGTAGATACAGTTGCTGGTGTAGATGCATTTATAGATAGTAATAACGACGTAGATTGTGTTTCTTTAATTGTAGCTTCAGGGGTAGGTGCAACTTTAGTTGTAGTTGGAATTACAGATGTAGTTGCCGTTAAAGAAGCAGTTTTTTGTCGGGTGTAAAATAGGTCGTATATGCATATAGATTTACCTCTTTTCGTAGTAATCTCCTCCTATATGAAGTTGTAGATTTTGAGGCAGTTGTAGATATAGATGAAGTTGTATTTATAGATATTATTTGTGTTATAGATTCTATTCCTTTAATTGTAGCTTAAATGGTAGATTTAACTTTGTTTGCAGTTGAATATGTAGATTTAGTTGTCGTCTTAGTAGTAGCTTTAGTTGATTGAAAGAATGGTGTCTATGTATATATAATTGTATCTATGTTTGTAGTTATCTCCCCAAGTATGATGTTGTAGTTTTAGTTGCAATTGTAGATACAGTTGCTGGTGTAGATGCATTTATAGATAGTAATAACGACGTAGATTGTGTTTCTTTAATTGTAGCTTCAGGGGTAGGTGCAACTTTAGTTGTAGTTGGAATTACAGATGTAGTTGCCGTTAAAGAAGCAGTTTTTTGTCGGGTGTAAAATAGGTCGTATATGCATATAGATTTACCTCTTTTCGTAGTAATCTCCTCCTATATGAAGTTGTAGATTTTGAGGCAGTTGTAGATATAGATGAAGTTGTATTTATAGATATTATTTGTGTTATAGATTCTATTCCTTTAATTGTAGCTTAAATGGTAGATTTAACTTTGTTTGCAGTTGAATATGTAGATTTAGTTGTCGTCTTAGTAGTAGCTTTAGTTGATTGAAAGAATGGTGTCTATGTATATATAATTGTATCTATGTTTGTAGTTATCTCCCCAAGTATGATGTTGTAGTTTTAGTTGCAATTGTAGATACAGTTGCTGGTGTAGATGCATTTATAGATAGTAATAACGACGTAGATTGTGTTTCTTTAATTGTAGCTTCAGGGGTAGGTGCAACTTTAGTTGTAGTTGGAATTACAGATGTAGTTGCCGTTAAAGAAGCAGTTTTTTGTCGGGTGTAAAATAGGTCGTATATGCATATAGATTTACCTCTTTTCGTAGTAATCTCCTCCTATATGAAGTTGTAGATTTTGAGGCAGTTGTAGATATAGATGAAGTTGTATTTATAGATATTATTTGTGTTATAGATTCTATTCCTTTAATTGTAGCTTAAATGGTAGATTTAACTTTGTTTGCAGTTGAATATGTAGATTTAGTTGTCGTCTTAGTAGTAGCTTTAGTTGATTGAAAGAATGGTGTCTATGTATATATAATTGTATCTATGTTTGTAGTTATCTCCCCAAGTATGATGTTGTAGTTTTAGTTGCAATTGTAGATACAGTTGCTGGTGTAGATGCATTTATAGATAGTAATAACGACGTAGATTGTGTTTCTTTAATTGTAGCTTCAGGGGTAGGTGCAACTTTAGTTGTAGTTGGAATTACAGATGTAGTTGCCGTTAAAGAAGCAGTTTTTTGTCGGGTGTAAAATAGGTCGTATATGCATATAGATTTACCTCTTTTCGTAGTAATCTCCTCCTATATGAAGTTGTAGATTTTGAGGCAGTTGTAGATATAGATGAAGTTGTATTTATAGATATTATTTGTGTTATAGATTCTATTCCTTTAATTGTAGCTTAAATGGTAGATTTAACTTTGTTTGCAGTTGAATATGTAGATTTAGTTGTCGTCTTAGTAGTAGCTTTAGTTGATTGAAAGAATGGTGTCTATGTATATATAATTGTATCTATGTTTGTAGTTATCTCCCCAAGTATGATGTTGTAGTTTTAGTTGCAATTGTAGATACAGTTGCTGGTGTAGATGCATTTATAGATAGTAATAACGACGTAGATTGTGTTTCTTTAATTGTAGCTTCAGGGGTAGGTGCAACTTTAGTTGTAGTTGGAATTACGGATGTAGTTGCCGTTAAAGAAGCAGTTTTTTGTCGGGTGTAAAATAGGTCGTATATGCATATAGATTAACCTCTTTTCGTAGTAATCTCCTCCTATATGAAGTTGTTGTTTTTGAGGCAGTTGTAGATATAGATTAAGTTGTATTTATAGATATTATTTGTGTTAAAGATTCTATTCCTTTAATTGTATCTTAAATGATAGATTTAACTTTGTTTGCAGTTGAATATGTAGATTTAGTTGTCGTCTTAGTAGTAGCTTTAGTTGATTGAAAAAATGGTGTCTATGTATATATAATTGTATGTATGTTTGTAGTTATCTCCCCAAGTATGATGTTGTAGTTTTAGTTGCAATTGTAGATACAGTTGCTGGTGTAGATGCATTTATAGATAGTAATAACGACGTAGATTGTGTTTCTTTAATTGTAGCTTCAGGGATAGGTGCAACTTTGGTTGTAGTTGGAATTACAGATGTAGTTGCCCTTAAAGAAGCAGTTTTTTGTCGGGTATAAAATAGGTTGTATATGCATAAAGATTAACCTCTTTTCGTAGTAATCTCCTCCAATATGAAGTTGTAGATTTTGAGGCAGTTGTAGATATAGATGAAGTTGTATTTATAGATATTATTATTGTTATAGATTCTATTCTTTTAATTGTAGCTTAAATGGTAGATTTAACTTTGTTTGCAGTTGAATATGTAGATTTAGTTGTCGTCTTAGTAGAAGCTTTAGTTGATTGACAGAATGGTGTCTATGTATATATAATTGTATCTATATTTGTAGTTATCTCCCCAAGTATGATGTTGTAGTTTTAGTTGCAATTGTAGATACAGTTGCTGGTGTAGATGCATTTATAGATAGTAATAACGACGTAGATTGTGTTTCTTTAATTGTAGCTTCAGGGATAGGTGCAACTTTGGTTGTAGTTGGAATTACAGATGTAGTTGCCATTAAAGAAGCAGTTTTTTGTCTGGAGTAAAATAGGTCGTATATGCATAAAGGTTTACCTCTTTTCGTAGTAATCTCCTCCTATATGAAGTTGTTGTTTTTGAGGCAGTTGTGGATATAGATGAAAATGTATTTATAGATATTATTTGTGTTATAGATCATATTCCTTTCCTTGTAGCTTAAATGGTAGATTTAACTTTGTTTGCAGTTGAATATGTAGATTTAGTAGTCGTTTTAGTAGTTGCTTTAGTTGATTGAAAGAATGGTGACTATCTATATATAATTGCATCTATGTTTGTAGTTATCTCCCCAAGTATGATGTTGTAGTTTTAGTTGCAATTGTAGATTCAGTTGCTGGTGTAGATTCATTTATAGATAGTAATAACGACGTAGATTGTGTTTCTTTAATTGTAGCTTCAGGGATAGGTGCAACTTTGGTTGTATGTGGAATTACAGATTTAGTTGCCGTTACAGAAGCAGTTTTTTGTCGGGTATAAAATTGGTCGTATATGCATAAAGATTAACCACTTTTCGTAGTAATCTCCTCCAATATGAAGTTGTAGATTTTGAGGCAGTTGTAGATATAGATGAAAATGTATTTATAGATATTATTTGTGTTATAGATTCTATTCCTTTAATTGTAGCTTAAATGGTAGATTTAACTTTGTTTGCAGTTGAATATGTAGATTTAGTTGTCGTCTTAGTAGTAGCTTTAGTTGATTGAAAGAATGGTGTCTATGTATATATAATTGTATCTATGTTTGTAGTTATCTCCCCAAGTATGATGTTGTAGTTTTAGTTGCAATTGTAGATACAGTTGCTGGTGTAGATGCATTTATAGATAGTAATAACGACGTAGATTGTGTTTCTTTAATTGTAGCTTCAGGGGTAGGTGCAACTTTAGTTGTAGTTGGAATTACAGATGTAGTTGCCGTTAAAGAAGCAGTTTTTTGTCGGGTATAAAATAGGTCGTATATGCATAAAGATTTACCTCTTTTCGTAGTAATCTCCTCCAATATGAAGTTGTAGATTTTGAGGCAGTTGTAGATATAGATGAAGTTGTATTTATAGATATTATTTGTGTTATAGATTCTATTCCTTTAATTGTAGCTTAAATGGTAGATTTAACTTTGTTTGCAGTTGAATATGTAGATTTAGTTGTCGTCTTAGTAGTAGCTTTAGTTGATTGAAAGAATGGTGTCTATGTATATATAATTGTATCTATGTTTGTAGTTATCTCCCCAAGTATGATGTTGTAGTTTTAGTTGCAATTGTAGATACAGTTGCTGGTGTAGATGCATTTATAGATAGTAATAACGACGTAGATTGTGTTTCTTTAATTGTAGCTTCAGGGGTAGGTGCAACTTTAGTTGTAGTTGGAATTACAGATGTAGTTGCCGTTAAAGAAGCAGTTTTTTGTCGGGTATAAAATAGGTCGTATATGCATAAAGATTTACCTCTTTTCGTAGTAATCTCCTCCAATATGAAGTTGTAGATTTTGAGGCAGTTGTAGATATAGATGAAGTTGTATTTATAGATATTATTTGTGTTATAGATTCTATTCCTTTAATTGTAGCTTAAATGGTAGATTTAACTTTGTTTGCAGTTGAATATGTAGATTTAGTTGTCGTCTTAGTAGTAGCTTTAGTTGATTGAAAGAATGGTGTCTATGTATATATAATTGTATCTATGTTTGTAGTTATCTCCCCAAGTATGATGTTGTAGTTTTAGTTGCAATTGTAGATACAGTTGCTGGTGTAGATGCATTTATAGATAGTAATAACGACGTAGATTGTGTTTCTTTAATTGTAGCTTCAGGGGTAGGTGCAACTTTAGTTGTAGTTGGAATTACGGATGTAGTTGCCCTTAAAGAAGCAGTTTTTTGTCGGGTATAAAATAGGTTGTATATGCATAAAGATTTACCTCTTTTCGTTGTAATCTCCTCCAATATGAAGTTGTAGATTTTGAGGCAGTTGTAGATATAGATGAAGTTGTAATTATAGATATTATTTGTGTTATAGATTATATTCCTTTAATTGTAGCTTAAATGGTAGATTTAACTTTGTTTGCAGTTGAATATGTAGATTTATTTGTCGTCTTAGTAGTAGCTTTAGTTGATGGAAAGAATGGTGTCTATGTATATATAATTGTATCTATGTATGTAGTTATCTCCCCAAGTATGATGTTGTAGTTTTAGTTGCACTTGTAGATACAGTTGCTGGTGTAGATGCATTTATAGATAGTAATAACGACGTAGATTGTGTTTCTTTAATTGTAGCTTCAGTGATAGGTGCAACTTTGGTTGTAGTTGGAATTACAGATGTAGTTGCCGTTAAAGAAGCAGTTTTTTGTCGGGTGTAAAATAGGTCGTATATGCATAAAGATTTACCTCTTTTCGTAGTAATCTCCTCCTATATGAAGTTGTTGTTTTTGAGGCAGTTGTGGATATAGATGAAAATGTATTTATAGATATTATTTGTGTTATAGATTCTATTCCTTTAATTGTAGCTTAAATGGTAGATTTAACTTTGTTTGCAGTTGAATATGTAGATTTAGTTGTCGTCTTAGTAGTAGCTTTAGTTGATTGAAAGAATGGTGTCTATGTATATATAATTGTATCTATGTTTGTAGTTATCTCCCCAAGTATGATGTTGTAGTTTTAGTTGCAATTGTAGATACAGTTGCTGGTGTAGATGCATTTATAGATAGTAATAACGACGTAGATTGTGTTTCTTTAATTGTAGCTTCAGGGGTAGGTGCAACTTTAGTTGTAGTTGGAATTACAGATGTAGTTGCCGTTAAAGAAGCAGTTTTTTGTCGGGTATAAAATAGGTCGTATATGCATAAAGATTTACCTCTTTTCGTAGTAATCTCCTCCAATATGAAGTTGTAGATTTTGAGGCAGTTGTAGATATAGATGAAGTTGTATTTATAGATATTATTTGTGTTATAGATTCTATTCCTTTAATTGTAGCTTAAATGGTAGATTTAACTTTGTTTGCAGTTGAATATGTAGATTTAGTTGTCGTCTTAGTAGTAGCTTTAGTTGATTGAAAGAATGGTGTCTATGTATATATAATTGTATCTATGTTTGTAGTTATCTCCCCAAGTATGATGTTGTAGTTTTAGTTGCAATTGTAGATACAGTTGCTGGTGTAGATGCATTTATAGATAGTAATAACGACGTAGATTGTGTTTCTTTAATTGTAGCTTCAGGGGTAGGTGCAACTTTAGTTGTAGTTGGAATTACAGATGTAGTTGCCGTTAAAGAAGCAGTTTTTTGTCGGGTATAAAATAGGTCGTATATGCATAAAGATTTACCTCTTTTCGTAGTAATCTCCTCCAATATGAAGTTGTAGATTTTGAGGCAGTTGTAGATATAGATGAAGTTGTATTTATAGATATTATTTGTGTTATAGATTCTATTCCTTTAATTGTAGCTTAAATGGTAGATTTAACTTTGTTTGCAGTTGAATATGTAGATTTAGTTGTCGTCTTAGTAGTAGCTTTAGTTGATTGAAAGAATGGTGTCTATGTATATATAATTGTATCTATGTTTGTAGTTATCTCCCCAAGTATGATGTTGTAGTTTTAGTTGCAATTGTAGATACAGTTGCTGGTGTAGATGCATTTATAGATAGTAATAACGACGTAGATTGTGTTTCTTTAATTGTAGCTTCAGGGGTAGGTGCAACTTTAGTTGTAGTTGGAATTACAGATGTAGTTGCCGTTAAAGAAGCAGTTTTTTGTCGGGTATAAAATAGGTTGTATATGCATAAAGATTTACCTCTTTTCGTAGTAATCTCCTCCAATATGAAGTTGTAGATTTTGAGGCAGTTGTAGATATAGATGAAGTTGTATTTATATATATTATTTGTGTTATAGATTATATTCCTTTAATTGTATCTTAAATGGTAGATTTAACTTTGTTTGCAATTGAATATGTAGATTTAGTTTTCGTCTTAGTAGTAGCTTTCGTTGATTGAAAGAATGGTGTCTATGTATATATAATTGTTTCTATGTTTGTAGTTATCTCCCCAAGTATGATGTTGTAGTTTTAGTTGCAATTGTAGACAAAGTTGCTGGTGTAGATGCATTTATAGATAGTAATTTCGATGTAGATTTTGTTTCTTTAATTGTAGCTTCAGGGGTAGGTGCAACTTTAGTTGTAGTTGGAATTACGGATGTAGTTGCCGTTAAAGAAGCAGTTTTTTGTCGGGTGTAAAATAGGTCGTATATGCATATAGATTTACCTCTTTTCGTAGTAATCTCCTCCTATATGAAGTTGTAGATTTTGAGGCAGTTGTAGATATAGATGAAGTTGTATTTATAGATATTATTTGTGTTATAGATTCTATTCCTTTAATTGTAGCTTAAATGGTAGATTTAACTTTGTTTGCAGTTGAATATGTAGATTTAGTTGTCGTCTTAGTAGTAGCTTTAGTTGATTGAAAGAATGGTGTCTATGTATATATAATTGTATCTATGTTTGTAGTTATCTCCCCAAGTATGATGTTGTAGTTTTAGTTGCAATTGTAGATACAGTTGCTGGTGTAGATGCATTTATAGATAGTAATAACGACGTAGATTGTGTTTCTTTAATTGTAGCTTCAGGGGTAGGTGCAACTTTAGTTGTAGTTGGAATTACAGATGTAGTTGCCGTTAAAGAAGCAGTTTTTTGTCGGGTGTAAAATAGGTCGTATATGCATATAGATTTACCTCTTTTCGTAGTAATCTCCTCCTATATGAAGTTGTAGTTTTTGAGGCAGTTGTAGATATAGATGAAGTTGTATTTATAGATATTATTTGTGTTATAGATTCTATTCCTTTAATTGTAGCTTAAATGGTAGATTTAACTTTGTTTGCAGTTGAATATGTAGATTTAGTTGTCGTCTTAGTAGTAGCTTTAGTTGATTGAAAGAATGGTGTCTATGTATATATAATTGTATCTATGTTTGTAGTTATCTCCCCAAGTATGATGTTGTAGTTTTAGTTGCAATTGTAGATACAGTTGCTGGTGTAGATGCATTTATAGATAGTAATAACGACGTAGATTGTGTTTCTTTAATTGTAGCTTCAGGGGTAGGTGCAACTTTAGTTGTAGTTGGAATTACAGATGTAGTTGCCGTTAAAGAAGCAGTTTTTTGTCGGGTGTAAAATAGGTCGTATATGCATATAGATTTACCTCTTTTCGTAGTAATCTCCTCCTATATGAAGTTGTAGTTTTTGAGGCAGTTGTAGATATAGATGAAGTTGTATTTATAGATATTATTTGTGTTATAGATTCTATTCCTTTAATTGTAGCTTAAATGGTAGATTTAACTTTGTTTGCAGTTGAATATGTAGATTTAGTTGTCGTCTTAGTAGTAGCTTTAGTTGATTGAAAGAATGGTGTCTATGTATATATAATTGTATCTATGTTTTTAGTTATCTCCCTATGTATGATGTTGTAGTTTTAGTTGCAATTGTAGAAACAGTTGCTGGTGTGGATGCATTTATAGATAGTAATAACGACGTAGATTGTGTTTCTTTAATTGTAGCTTCAGGGTTAGGTGACACTTTAGTTGTAGTTGGACTTACAGATGTAGTTGCCGTTAAAGAAGCAGTTTTTTGTCGGGTGTTATGTAGGTCGTATATGCATATAGATTTACCTCTTTTCGTAGTAATCTCCTCCTATATGAAGTTATTGTTATTCAGGCAGTTGTAGATATAGAAGAGGTTGTATTTATAGATATTATTTGTGTTATAGATTATATTCCTTTAATTGTAGCTTAAATGGTAGATTTAACTTTGTTTGGAGTTGAATATGTAGATTTAGTTGTCGTCTTAGTAGTAGCTTTAGTTGATTGAAAGAATGGTTTCTATGTATATATAATTGTATCTATGTTTGTAGTTATCTACCCAAGTATGATGTTGTAGTTTTAGTTGCAATTGAGATACAGTTGCTGGTGTAGATGCATTTATAAATAGTAATAACGATGTAGATAGTGTTCCTTTAATTAAAGCTTCAGGGGTAGGTGCAACTTTAGTTGTAGTTGCAACTGCAGATTTAGTTGCCGTTAAGGAAGCAGTTTTTGTCGTGTGTAAAATAGGTCGTATATGCATATAGATTTACCTCTTTTCGTAGAAATCTCCTCCTATATGAAGTTGTTGTTTTTGAGGCAGTTGTTGATATAGATGAAGTTGTATTTATAGATATTATTTGTTTTATAGATTATATTCCTTTAATTGTAGCTTAAATGGTAGATTTAACTTTGTTTGCAGTTGAATATGTAGATTTAGTTGTCGTCTTAGTAGTAGCTTTAGTTGATGAAAGAATGGAGTCTATGTATATATAATTGCATCTATGTTTGTTGTTATCTCCCGAAGTATGATGTTGTAGTTTTATTTGCAATTGTAGATACAGTTGCTTGTGTAGATGCATTTATAGATAGTAATAACGTCGTAGATTGTGTTTCTTTAATTGTAGCTTCAGGGGTAGGTGCAACTTTAGTTGTAGTTGGAATTACAGATGTAGTTGACGTTAAAGAAACAGTTTTTTGTCGGATATAAAATAGGTCGTATATGCATATAGATTTACCTTTTTTCGTAGTAATCTCCTCCTATATGATGTTGTAGATTTTGAGGCAGTTGTAGATATAGATGAAGTTGTATTTATAGATATTATTTGTGTTATAGATTCTATTCCTTTAATTGTAGCTTAAATGGTAGCTTTAACTTTGTTTGCAGTTGAATATGTAGATTTAGTTGTCGTCTTAGTACTAGCTTTAGTTGATTTAAAGAATGGTGTCTATGCATATATAATTGTATCTATGTTTGTAGTTATCTCCCCAAGTATGATATTTTAGTTTTAGTTGCAATTGTAGATACAGTTGCTGGTGTAGATGCATTTATAGATAGTAATAACGTGGAAGATTGTATTTCTTTCATTGTAGCTTCAGGGGTAGGTTCAACTTTAGTTGTAGTTGGAATTACATATGTAGTTGCCGTTAAAGAAGCAGTTTTTTGTCGGGTGTAAAATAGGTCGTATATGCATATAGATTTTTCTCTTTTCGTAGTAATCTCCTCCTATATGAAGTTTTTGTTTTTGAGGCAGTTGTAGATATAGATGAAGTTGTATTTATAGATATTATTTGTGTTATAGATTATATTCCTTTAATTGTAGCTTAAATGGTAGATTTAACTTTGTTTGCAGTTGAATATGTAGATTTAGTTGTCGTCTTAGTAGTAGCTTTAGTTGATTGAAAGAATGGTGTCTATGTATACATAATTGTATCTATGTTTGTAGTTATCTCCCCAAGTATGATGTTGGGGGTAATAAGGGGAGAGACTGCAATCAAGTATGATGTTGTAGTTTTAGTTGCAATTGTAGATACAGTTGCTGGTGTAGATGAATTTATAGATAGTAATAACGACGTAGATTGTGTTTCTTTAATTGTAGCTTCAGAGGTATGTGCAACTTCAGTTGAAATTGGAATTACAGATGTAGTTGCCGTTAAAGAAGCAGTTTTATGTCGGGTGTAAAATAGGTCGTATATGCATATAGATATACCTCTTTTCGTAGTAATCTCCTCCTATATGAAGTTGTTGTTTTTGAGGCAGTTGTAGATATAGATGAAGTTGTATTTATAGATATTATTTTTGTTATAGATTCTATTCCTTTAATTGTAGCTTAAATAGTAGATTTAGCTTTGTTTGCAGTTGAATATTTAGATTTAGTTGTCGTCTTAGTAGTAGCTTTAGTTGATTGAAAAAATTGTGTCTATGTATATATAATTGTATCTATGTTTGTAGTTATCTCCCCAAGTATGATGTTGTAGTTTTAGTTGCAATTGAGATACATTTGCTGGTGTAGATGCATTTATAAATAGTAATAACGACGTAGATTGTGTTTCTTTAATTGTAGCTTCAGGGGTAGGTGCAACTTTAGTTGTAGTTGGAATTACAGATGTAGTTGCCGTTAAAGAAACCGTTTTTTGTCGGGTATAAAATAGGTCGTATAAGCATATAAATTTAGCTCTTTTCGTAGTAATCTCCTCCTATATGAAGTTGTTGTTTTTCAGGCAGTTGTAGATATAGATGAAGTTGTATTTATAGATATTGTTTGTGTTATAGATTCTATTCCTTTAATTGTAGCTTTAATTGTAGTTTTAAATTTGTTTGCAGTTGAATATGTAGATTTAGTTGTCGTCTTAGTAGTAGCTTTAGTTGATTGAAAGAATGGTGTCTATGTATACATAATTGTATCTATGTTTGTAGTTATCTCCCCAAGTATGATGTTGGGGGTAATAAGGGGAGAGACTGCAATCAAGTATGATGTTGTAGTTTTAGTTCCAATTGTAGATACAGTTGCTGGTGTAGATGAATTTATAGATATTTCAAGGGATGAGCCTTGATCCACACTGGTCAAGGGATGAGCCAAAAGTCACTGTCTTCAATATGCTTAGCTAATTATGTGATTTCGGGGTTCGTACTGCATTGTTGATATTCGACGCCATTTTTGTTACCACTTCCTGTCTTACTTGAAACGTAGCAAAACTATATTGCTGTGTGTGCTCTCAGACTGAAACACACGGAGTGACTTGTGGTATGTTCAAATACAATATTACACTATATACAATTGTGGTAACGGCTCTGGTAAATAAATTGTTCATCTGTGATGCCGAGAGACCAGAAATAGGCCTTATATTTGACAATTTGGACTTCAGTACGAAGACAGTTTTCCGCATAGCTGGTACTGCTCACTGTGTGTTTATAGACATTTTACATAGAGCATCACGATCATGCTCTACTCAGAGGCCCTTAGGCCGTCAAAAACTGGTACTATTGTATCTGGCCTGCATCCTCCTGGCAAATTCGTACTCTCCTGAACCCAACCCTGGACCGAACGTTACTACT
>CAXITT010001338.1:80293-98294 GCA_964033795.1 Lymnaea stagnalis | reverse complement strand
TAAGGACAGAAATATTAATGTAAGGACAGAAACATTGATTTAAGGACAGAAATATTAATGTAAGGACAGAAACTTTGATTTAAGGACAGAAATATTAATGTTAGGACAGAAACTTTGATGTAGGGACAGAAACATTAATGTAAGGACAGAAACTTTGATGTAGGGACAGAAACATTGATTTAAGGACAGAAATATTAATGTAAGGACAGAAACTTTGATGTAGGGACAGAAATATTAATGTAAGGACAGAAACATTAATGCAAGGACAGAAACTTTGATGTAGGGACAGAAATATTAATGTATGGACAGAAACTTTGATGTAGGGACAGAAATATTAATGTAAGGACAGAAACTTTGATGTAGGGACAGAAATATTAATGTAAGGACAGAAACTTTGATGTAGGGACAGAAATATTAATGTAAGGACAGAAACATTGATTTAAGGACAGAAATATTAATGTAAGGACAGAAACATTGATTTAAGGACAGAAATATTAATGTAAGGACAGAAACATTGATTTAAGGACAGAAATATTAATGTAAGGACAGAAACATTGATGTAAGGACAGAAATATTAATGTAAGGACAGAAACATTGATGTAAGGACAGAAATATTAATGTAAGGACAGAAACATTGATGTAAGGACAGAAATATTAATGTAAGGACAGAAACATTGATTTAAGGACAGAAATATTAATGTAAGGACAGAAACTTTGATTTAAGGACAGAAATATTAATGTTAGGACAGAAACTTTGATGTAGGGACAGAAACATTAATGTAAGGACAGAAACTTTGATGTAGGGACAGAAACATTGATGTAAGGACAGAAACATTGATTTAAGGACAGAAATATTAATGTAAGGACAGAAACATTGATTTAAGGACAGAAATATTAATGTAAGGACAGAAACATTGATTTAAGGACAGAAATATTAATGTAAGGACAGAAACATTGATTTAAGGACAGAAATATTAATTGAAGGACATAAACATTAATGTAAGGACAGAAACTTTTATGTAGGGACAGAAATATTAATGTAAGGACAGAAACTTTGATGTAGGGACAGAAATATTAATGTAAGGACAGAAACATTGATTTAAGGACAGAAATATTAATGTAAGGACAGAAACATTGATTTAAGGACAGAAATATTAATGTAAGGACAGAAACATTGATTTAAGGACAGAAATATTAATGTAAGGACAGAAACATTGATTTAAGAACAGAAATATTAATGTAAGGACAGAAACTTTGATTTAAGGACAGAAATATTAATGTTAGGACAGAAACTTTGATGTAGGGACTGAAACATTGATTTAAGGACAGAAATATTAATGTAAGGACAGAAACTTTAATGTAGGGACAGAAACATTGATGTAGGGACAGAAACTTTGATGTAGGGACAGAAACATTGATTTAAGGACAGAAATATTGATTTAAGGACAGAAATATTGATGTAAGGACAGAAACATTGATGGTAGACAATCATCCCAGAAGTTGTTTGCGAAATAGATGTGTCTTTAAATCGGTTTTAAAGGACTCCAGTGTCTGATTGTTTCTGAGATCGACTGGAAGGGCGTTCCAAATTGTTGGACCAGCTAATGCTGGTGCGCTTTCCGTAAGTCTCAAGGCGAACACGTGATGTCGAGAGTTTGCCACTGTCGGATGAGCGTAGTTGTCTAGTGGGTACTTAATTCGTCAGCAGCTCTTTCAGCTCTTGTGACATCTATGACCAGGAGGGCACATTGTGACATCTAAGACCAGGAGTGGACATTGTAACAACTAAGACCAGGAAGGGACATTGTAAGATCTAAGACCAGGATTGCACATTGTAACATCTAAGGCCAGGTGGGCACATTGTAACATCTAAGTCCAGGATGGCAATATACATTTGTCGCGAAGAGTTTAGGGAAGTTAAGATTCTTGAAATAAAGGTATTCCCATGTTAGACAGATTAACCTAAGTGAACCAGCAACATTGACAGAATGGTCCAACTAATGCACGAGTAGGCAATACACCATAAAGCACAATGTTAAGTAGGACTTACGACAGTGAAGTAGCTGTGGGCACGTCCAATGAAAGCTAAGGTGGACATTACAGCAGCAACCAAGTAGAAGCACGCGCACAAACACGTGACCTTGTACTTACACCGATGGGTAGGCTCCACGTTCATGCTTTGTCCTGGCTTTGGTTCTAAAAAATTCAGTTTTACATAACAGATCACAGGTGGAAATGTCTGATCACAAAAGTGAACAGTATTTACGATCAACATTAGCAATACTGGAATTATATCAATTTGAACAAAAAAATTCTTATGACGAACTGGTGTTGAGATGTCTGACAGCAAGATAAAGCCTTTTGGGTCTTCAGAAAAACAGGTGCAATATTGTGAGAAAAATTAATGTCTTCTTTTATTTAGAAGTGAATTAAGTGTAAGGAATTTATCAGAAATTGCTTTAAATTGTTATAATTGTCTAGGCCAGCGGTTCTCAACTTATGGGTCGCGACCCCTTTGGGGTCGTACGACCCTTTCACGGTGGGTCGCCTAAGACCCTCGGAAAACACATATATTCTGTAGTAATAAAGTAGAAACGAAAATAAGTGTGTGGTTGGGGTCGCCACACCATGATGAACTGTAATAAAGGTTCATGGCATTAGGAATGTCAAGAACCACTGGTCTAGCCTGAAGTTAATTTCATTATAACGTTGTTTTTTGTTTTTTTTTGTGGTAGTGGGATGGATGTGTGATCATGTGAGGTGTGAGTCTATGTGATTGGGGACCATTGTGGGAGTATTTATTTGGGGAGCAGTGTGGGAATGTGTATTTGGGGAGCAGTGTGGGAGTATGTATTTGGGGAGCAGTGTGGGAGTATGTATTTGGGGAGCAGTATGGCGGTATGTGATAGGAGCAGGGGGAGTTGGGTATGTTGTCGGGGGGGGCGTTGATGGGTATGTTATAGGGGGAGTGGGTATGTCATTGTGGGGGGATTGTTGGTATGTGATCATAGGCGGAAATGGTGGGGCTATTTAATGGAGGAAGGGGTGTTGTGTTACATGATTGAGTGAAGGGATGTGTCATGTGATTGAGGTGAGAGGTTGCTTTGTTATGTGACGTAGGGAGGGGTTGTTGAGTAATGTGATTTAGATTGGGCTGTAAGTTATCTGATTGAGAAAAGAGCTATTTGGGTATTTGTGACTAAGGGAATGTTTGTTGGTTATGGGATTGTGGTTGGGCTGTTGGGTCGTGTGATTGAGAGAATAGTTTTTGGCTTATGTGATTGAGGGAGGAGGTGTTGTGTCTCGTGATTGGAGCAGAATGTGGTGTGAGGGTGTTTGATGTAGTTTTGAATTTGGCAACACCAACCCGGGCAGTACAGGATCTTCTCTGGTCTACATGATGTGTGACGGAACTCTGTAACGTCACCAACACAGGGTTTCCCGTAGCCTTTAGCTTGTGGATTGTTGCAATGTCTGCAAAGTGACAAGGACAATGGTTAGTT
The DNA here is from genome assembly GCA_964033795.1 of Lymnaea stagnalis. Classification (NCBI taxonomy): domain Eukaryota; kingdom Metazoa; phylum Mollusca; class Gastropoda; family Lymnaeidae; genus Lymnaea; species Lymnaea stagnalis. Next base: position 94,791 of record CAXITT010001338.1, on the reverse strand, counting down.
TTAAAATAAAAGATAACATCGCAAGCTAAGTACAAATCCAATCTTTAGTAAAGTACAAATCCAATCTTTAGTTGAGTAGAGATATGGATGTTTTGTAAACAAAATAACACAATGGTTTTTATCTTTGAAAAAATAAGGATCAGGGTTGAATTTTTGCAATAAAACAAACAAAACTGGATGCTACAAGGCAAAAACAAAATATTAAAGAGGGTCGACATATATGGATTGGGGCGATCAAATAAGGAGGTTTAGGAGATCAAGAAGAAAGAATGAAAGGAAAAGGAGATAGAAGGGAAAGAACAAGAAAAGTGAAAGTGAATTATGTGTGTTTTAGCTTGTGTGGTGACCTAATTTTACTTCAACGTAGAGAATAGGCAACCACGTTCAAATTTCTTTTAAAGAATGCTATCGGGTAATGAAATCTCTCCAATTTCTTTTCTGTCGTGTTCCAACTCACTCCCTATAAATATGCCGGTAGCTTAGCCAGTCGGAAGAGATCTTTTGCGAGATTCCCTTGACACGAGACGAATTAATACGCGCCCTGCCAGATTTTACTCTTTGCGCGTCTGTGTATATTAATATTTGTTTCTTTCGAGGATTGTACTTTTTCATTCTTTATAAAGTAAGTTGATATAGTTTTATTTCCAGCTATTGTAATTTTTATTCGTCATATACATTTAATGGTATAATTAAATTGAATATTTTTATATCAAATGCTCTGTTATCGTTGTTATGTGTATACTTTATTCAGTCCTTTTTTTACAGTATTGTTCATCTCAAAATTCAAAACAGATTAAATTTGCAAAAACCATATAACTGTACCTAACAATGTTTAATAGTAGGAAGAAGGAGTGGGGGGTGGTTTAGGTTAGAGATAGATAAATGCAATAGTAGGTGCAAAAGCTGCGTGTAGATCTATGAAGGTAATGGAAGAAAGAAGATAGAAAGATATTTGTGCACGATGGCTTTAGGACTTTGATATAACTTACCTTATACGTACGAATTTTGTGTGAGCGCAGTCAGGGTTACAGAACCATTCCTCCCAATCACCCCAGTGTCCATCAACTAAACAAAAGTTGAAGCATGTCACACATGTGTATAGAATAAATAACATGTGCTACTTAGATTGAAACGAAACACAAAACGTTTGAGAATCCTTCCCAAACCTAATTGACATGAATGTATAATCGTAAACAAAACTAGACTTCAGCTTCCTGAATGAAACATTGAACAAGGGAGACAATCTTTAAAACATCTTTGCATCTTTAGAATACGCCGTCAATTCCCTTTTATGAGCTTAGGTTAGCGAAAGTCTACATTATTTAATGTACACAAACATCCTCCATTTTTAAGATAATAGTAGTGTTCTCTTCGTCTTGAGTTTAGATAGCAGCAAGCAAATATCTCGTTTGTGCTATTGCAGCTCATCTCGAATGAATATGCAGATAAAAGTTATCACATAAAATGTAAGTATGTAAATTCCAATAACGTATTGTGCAGGGGAGAGATCTGGAGATTGCACTACCTTTTGGAGACTTGCGAGTATCTTCATCAATTAAACCGTCGTCATCATCATCTGAAGAGTTAGATGAGTCAGTCGTTACGTCACCAGATTAAAACAGAAGATATTGTCATCCTCTGACAAATGACGTTATGTTTAAGGAAAATTCTACGTTTGTTGTTTGTATTTGCTTATGTTCGGGAGTATAAGAGTGGTGTTAACAAATGTGGACATGAGTTGTGTTAACAAATGTGAACATGAGTGGTGTTGACAAATGTGAACATAAGTGGTGTTGACAAATGTGAACATCAGTGGTGTTGACAAATGTGAACATGAGTGGTGTTGACAAATGTGAACATGAGTGGTGTTGACAAATGTGAACATGAGTGTTATTGACAAATGTGAACGTGAGTGGTATTGACAAATATGAAGGTGAGTGGTATTGACAAATGTGAACATGGGTGATATTAACAATGGAGTTTAGGAGTGACGAATTGAAAAATTAGGTTATTTGTGGGTTAATGCTAAATTAGAGTATTGGAGTGAAATTGACAAATGTAAGTATATTAAAGTTATTGACAAATGTAAGTATATTAAAGTTATTGACAAATGTAAGTATATTAAAATTATTGACAAATGTAAGTATATTAAAGTTATTGACAAATGTTAGTATATTAAAGTTCTTGACAAATGTAAGTATATTAAAGTTATTGACAAATGTTAGTATATTAAAGTTATTGAAAAATGTAAGTATATTAAAGTTATTGACAAATGTTATTATATTAAAGTTATTGAAAAATGTAAGTATATTAAAGTTATTTACAATTGTAAGTATATTAAAGTTATTGACAAATGTAAGTATATTAAAGTTATTTACAATTGTAAGTATATTAAAGTTATTAAAAAATTTAAGTATCTTAAAGTTATTGAAAAATGTAAGTATATTAAAGTTATTGACAAATGTAAGTATATTAAAGTTATTGACAATTTTAAGTATATTAAAGTTATTGTCAATTGTAAGTATATTAAAGTTATTGACAAATGTAAGTATATTACAGTTATTGACAATTGTAAGTATATTAAAGTTATTGACAAATGTAAGTATATTAAAGTTATTGACAAATGTAAGTATATTAAAGTTATTGTCAATTGTAAGTATATTAAAGTTATTGACAAATGTAAGTATATTAAAGTTATTGAAAAATGTAAGTATATTAAAGTTATTGACAAATGTAAGTATATTATAGTTATTGACAATTGTAAGTATATTAAAGTTATTGACAAATGTTAGTATATTAAAGTTATTGACAAATGTTAGTATATTAAAGTTATTGACAAATGTAAGTATATTAAAGTTATTGACAAATGTAAGTATATTAAAGTTATTGACAATTGTAAGTATATTAAAGTTATTGACAAATGTAAGTATATTAAAGTTATTGACAAATGTAAGTATATTAAAGTTATTGACAAATGTTAGTATATTAAAGTTATTGACAAATGTAAGTATATTAAAGTTATTGACAATTGTAAGTATATTAAAGTTATTGACAAATGTAAGTATTTAAAGTTATTGACAAATGTAAGTATATTAAAGTTATTGACAAATGAGACGTCGGGGGTGGGGGGGGGAAGCATTGATAAATAAGATGATGGGATTGGTATTGACACCGGAGAGGATGAGCGGGGTATGACAAATAAGATTTGTGAGTGTATTGACTAAAGAGAGGATGGCTGGGCTATAGACAAAGGCGAGTATTGGAAGTACATTGACCAAGAAGAGGATGGTAGATGTATTGACATTATAATATTCCTTTTAAGAACTACTTTACTGTCATTTTTATCACTTTTTTAATACATCTAGTTTGAGATAGTGAAATAGTGGAACTAATAAAATATAGCGCTACGCTCAAGATATTGGATGATCCAAAAATTAAATGCAAATCTAGGTACAACTAATGCGACGATTCTAAATAGGATAATAAATGAAAGAACCGTTTTCCAGCTGTGTGAAGGAAATGGTGGAACTCTATATTAAACAGACCAGAATAATCAGCTTCTTCTTCGTCAACAGAACCATCACAATCGTTGTCAATGAGGTCACCGTCTGTCGGATCAAATGTGGAATCACATGCCTGTTGGATAGATATCATGGAAAATGGATCAATTGCGTGCTTTGTGTTTATAACTCAGTTTATAACTGACCTGACATGTCATCATAAGGTCCTGATTGCTACAGGTATTGCTTCCGATGGGTACTCAAAATGTTTGTTATAGGTATCCTAGATGTTACAATAGGTATTCTAGTTGGTGCAATAGGTATCCCGGATGGTAAAATATGTATCCTGGATGGTCCAAAATGTATCCTAGATGGTACAATAGGTATCCTAGATGGTAAAATAGGTATCCGAGATGGTACAATAGGTATCCTGTATGGTACAATAGGTATCATACATGGTAATTTGGTATTCTAGATGGTACAATATTTATCATGGTATCATGGATTGTACAATAGGAATCGTGGATGGTAAATGGGTATCCTGGATGGTCCAATAGGTATCCTGGATGATACAATAAGTATCCCGGAATGTACATCAGGTATCCTAGATGGTACAATTGGTATCCTGGATGGTACCATAATTATCCTGGAATGTACATTAGGTATCCTAGAAGAACAATAGGTATCCTGTATGGTACAATAGGAATCCTAGAAGATAAAATAGGTGTAATAGATAGTACCAATAGCTAAGGGGTGGAGGCAGATGTCCCTGGGCACAAGACTAGTTAGGGGCGCCAAAATGTGCTTTGATATTATTTTATTGATAAAATAATGGGTTTGAGAGTATAGAAAAAGGGAGGCTCTTTAAAATGAATCTTACCCCCCGGCGCCAGTCTAGCTACGCATCTGCCAATAGGTTAACTGGATGGTACCAATAGTTGTATTGGATGGTACCAATAGGTGCAGTAGATGTTATCAATAGGTGTACTGGATTATACCAATAGGTGTACTGGATTATACCAATAGGTGTACTGGATGGTATCAATAGGTGTACTAAGTGTTGTCAAAAGGTATACTAATAATGAGACCACTTGTAAATGAAATACCTGATACCCCCCTGGGTGCATAAACATCACTTCCTTTTCTAGACCATAAAAATAACAGCCAAATTTCTTGAATGAACTGGATCCGACTTCATGATATCCAGACGTCAGCTTTAAATGTCCGACGGCGTACTTTGGCGTTTCTATAACTTTTTGCCATGAAAAGCTGAAAGTTGAAATCATGAATCAAGTGAAATGTTGGTAAACTTTTAATATATTGTGTCATGAATCAAGTTGCCTTTGAGAATTTTAAAAAATGTTTACATTACAACTTTGGGCCCCCCTAATTATCCAAGGCAGGGCCCACGACGGACTCTGGTACTACCGGTTATAGCACTTTAAGTCTAATTATTATTTTTTATTCCAGTATTTTTTACGGTTATCAAACAACATTACACCGGTCTAGTGGTCTAAGCATTTTACTTTCGAAAGTAAAAAATGCGTCCCAGTGATGTCTTGGTTATAATTTAAGGCATATTGTGGTACTTTCTATTGGCTATTGCGAAGTATGAACATCTAAAAATCCACTTTTACATATGTAATTATATCTGGTTTCGATGCTCTTCAATATGAAAATCAATGTACCATTTTATACACATGTAACATTGACAGATTGTGATAAGGCTATTCTCATTCAAATTTAACCCAAACTTTTTTCTCGTTCCTGAGAGTCGGAAAAGTGGTATGGAGACAAATAAATATTATAGAATAGGAAATGTTTAATAGAGACAACAACCCTGTGGGCAGTTGGCTGATAAGCAAGGGCGTTTGTGCTTTGAAAAAATGCAGATGGATGCACACGAGAAAGAAGGATAACATGATGCACCGTAGAACACCCCATTTGCTGTGGTGCAACTGTATATATTATTTTGCTGTTTTTTTTTTACATTGCCATTATAATATGTGTATTTACTTGTTATTCACTGAAGCACACATTAACAGCAATTTTCCATGTGTCTATCTTTAGTTTTAGTTTCGTAACGTTTTTTTTTTTGTTCATTTACATTTGAGCCGTTGTATTTTATTTTAATGTGATTGAAGTTGAATATCTTTGTAATCACTGAGAATATTACTTACCCAGAAGGCAACGGATTATCATCCAAAGTTATAAATTGGCAGTTTTCTTTCTCAGAAACAAGTGCAGCATAGTTTTTAGTGGAGGTTTCTGGAAGCCTGCAAATTTACGAAAGGAAAATATCTTTTCTATGACATTAGACACAAGATGGGTAGGAAAGTGCTTTAAATAAGATCTGTGATGAAATGAAATACCGACAGCGCATTATAAACGCATCAAATGAGTAAAAATTATTCATTGTAACTTACTTCCAGACGTAGAGGACGAAAAATAGATCGTTGGGCGTTAACATACAAATGCTTGGGTCCCCAAAGGGTTCACCTATTAAATCTAAATTATTCCTCTCCCTGCATGCAGAATATTGAATATAAGCTACTTGTATCGGATGGTTGGAGTTAATCCTGAGGTTAAAATCCTTAATGGCAACCTAGCAAATAGAAAAGATATCAATATGTATGCATATGTGGCAAGGTGCTACTTGATAGTAATAAAATAATACACGCTCCGAGAATCTCTTTGATAATGGGTTGAACCCCAGGCCATGATTAAAAATACACACAAATGCATGTATTAAGCAACCTAGCAAATAGAAAAGATATCAATATGTATGCATATGTGGCAAGGTGCTACTTGATAGTAATAAAATAATACACGCTCTGAGAATCTCTTTGATAATGGGTTGAACCCCAGGCCATGATTACAAATACACACAAATGCATGTATTAAGCAACCTAGCAAATAGAAAAGATATCAATATGTATGCATATGTGGCAAGGTGCTACTTGATAGTAATAAAATAGTACACGCTCTGAGAATCTCTTTGATAATGGGTTGAACCCCAGGCCATGATTACAAATACACACAAATACATGTATTAAGCAACCTTGCAAATAGAAAAGATATCAATATGTATGCATATGTGGCAAGGTGCTACTTGATAGTAATAAAATAATACACGCTCTGAGAATCTCTTTGATAATGGGTTGAACCCCAGGCCATGATTACAAATACACACAAATACATGTATATATCCCCAGAGTCATATTTTTTTTTAGGAGTCATCTGCTGTTTTAGCCCGTAGCACCTTTTAAAACCTGAAATCGTGTAGGAAGTATGGGCGCCAAAATGTAGAACTGCCTAGGGGTCAAAATAGCTAAGTTCGGCCCTGTGTACATAAAAACCCAGATAATCATTGTTATATATATTATTTTGCCAGACCGTAGGAAGCAAATGTAAGGAATATCAGTGATCAGCAAACGATGGTCCCCTGCCCTTAAATTAAATGAGTCTTAGGATATGGTGAACCCTTTCAACACTTTTAATGAATGGTTAAATATCTTATGGTGAGCCCTTTCAACACTTTTAATGAATGGTTAAATATCTTATGGTGAGCCCTTTCAACACTTAAAATCAATGGTTAAATATCTTATGGTGAGCCCTTTCAACACTTAAAATCAATGGTCAAATATCTTATGGTGAGCCCTTTCAACACTATCAATAAATGGTTAAATATCTTATGGTGAGCCCTTTCAACACTATCAATGAATGTTTAAATATCTTATGGAGAGACCTTTCAACACTATCAATGAATGGTTAAATATCTTTTGGTGAGCCCTCTCAACACTATCAATGAATGGTTAAATATCTTATGGTGAGCCCTCTCAACACTATCAATGAATGGTTAAATATATTATGGTGAGCCCTTTCAACGCTATATATCAGTGGTTTAGCATCTTACATCCCATAATCCTTTATCTAAAAAAAAGACACTTCGGTATATACTGGTGGGATCTGGTGACGTCATATTAACTTGGTTTTTTCGATTTGCGTTTATGATTCTTGCACAACCTTGCTGAACTCTGTCCGGTATTGTCATAACTATAAACTCAGTTCCCCAATGGCTGGTGGGAACCAACATTTCTGTAGATGAGAAATAATCTTACTAAAAATAATACATAGCAGGATATGCACTTCAGACGATCAGGTGGACTAAATGTTACGCATTGCAAATTAATCCTGTATTTTAAGTCAAATTAAGATCGTAAAGCTAATGAAAGTTTCGTTACATATCCGTTAATTATACAATAACTAATTTCTTCCAATAATTTTTTTAAAAATAAATCATTGAAACCAAATGATTGTACATTTAGCAACAGTGTCTCTCGTGGTGCATGAGCTGCCAAAACTCCACTGAGTTAATTACAAATTTGAAAACTCAGAATCATTAGTTATTCATTTATTATTTTTACATCCAGGTACATTTTATGATAAACTATAATATAATTAATATATATATATTCTTTTTTTTTTTAATTTTAAAACTCATTTTACTTCTAGCATAATATTTTTATTTTTTTTAATTAAACTACAGTTTTTGTTCGGAGTTAGTACACCATTAGCTTCAGCACAGGCTTCAAGTCGAGCTCTCTGTTGACCAATCACGATCAAAAGTTTTCCCCTCATTGTACTGACAAGTGTACATTGCCGGTGACGTGACGCTCATCCGCAATCAGCTTTCGCTCATGCGGCTTTCCTGTAATGCGGCATCTCGCTGTGCTGGCTCCTCGTAGATATGCAAGGTCTTCGATGTGAAATAAATTATGATCTCAATATGTGCGGCTCCTAGGAGATGATGTCACTGTGGACATTCGAGAATCAGTCTTCCCTTCGCCCCCTTGTGCTAGCTGACAGTCGCCACCAACATAAACATGGTGCTGGGGGATTTCAACGTAGATAAGTTTTACTTCGTTAGCTACGTTTAAGTTCAGCTGGAATATAGACTTACTTCCTGTTGTAGACTTAAGCTCTCTTCAGTCTTGTGTACTTTCTGTCATCGACTTATACTCTTTTCAGTCTTTTCAGTCTTGTATACTTTCTGTCATAGACTATGCTCTTTTCAGTTTTGTATACTTTCTGTCATCGACGTATACTCTTTTCAGTCTTTTCAGTCTTGTATGCTTTCTGTCATAGATTTATACTCTTTTCAGTCTTGTACACTTTCTGTTTTAGACTATGCTCTTTTTGGTCTTGTATATCTCCTGCCACAACGTGATTCTCTCCTGACTCAGTATATGGAGTAGACGTCGTGAGGCAGGGTGATATCATCATGCATTTTATTCCAGATGCCTCCAATATGCTTCCTAAACGCTGACATACTTAATAGTCAAAAATGTGTTTATTTTTGTACGCTCCTCCTGTTCTCCGGTCATAATGGTAGTATATACATATATGTTACATGCAACCTTTGTAATCCATGCATTCTATATAATTCCAAGGCATTGTGTAGTATGCCTGGCGATTTCAGTCAAAGTGTGAAACACATTAGACATACACTGCACAGGCATTGAATAGAATTCTTTGGAATTGTGTAGAATGCCTGATTGAACTTGGCATGGCATAAAATAGCAGACAGAGAGACTTTTTTACAAAAATATAACTAACCATAAGGGTGAAACCGTTTGAAGTACATCACCAATGTTATTTAACTTGAATTGCATTTTGATGGACATGCTACTTTTTTTTTTTTACACAAAAGCACATTCCATTTTGACCCTTGTGGCTAGAAATGTACTTAACAGCTCCATGACTAGTTCAAGTAGCCTGTTTGGTTGCATCTGACCTGGACCGTTAACAAAACCACGTAGACGTTCAAGCTGCTTGAGTTTCAATACCGTTACTTTTGGTGCAGACTGTATATACAACATACTTGGGATGATCATTTGCTACATAAACAAAATGTGTCATTAATGTTATATTTTAATAATAATTGTGTATAGAAAAGATGTATAGTTGTCAAGCTGAGGATCTCACCTGTACCAGGATCTGAAGTTATACCATCTCGTTGGCCAAGATCAGACGAACAAACAGTTGTTAAAGTTCTGGAGCTACAGCTGCCGCTGACTACACCAAACGTTGAGTTGCCGGAAATGTGTGTGCCTGGAATATGTGGAGGATACCAAAATGGTCATTCACGATAATGGAATATACGGAGAATACCAAAATGGTCATCGCGATCATGGAATAAATGGCGAACACCAAAGATAATGATGGCCTATATGGAAAGACCAAAGACAATGATGGAATATATGGAGACGACAAAAGATAATAGTGGAATGTAAGGAGAAGAGCAAAATGGATATAACAATACTGAAATTAATGTTTTGGAGTTGTCTAGTAGAGGTTATTCACCTTACATTCTCTCATTAGTAAATAGACCCGACATTCTGTTATAAACGACACTGCCATTTATTAGATGCTCGTTACAATAAACTTTCTAAATATTATAACCCAGATAGATTAGGTCTGGTGTAAGTGCGCCAGTTGCACAATAGTTAAACTGGTGTAGGACTATGTTGTTGTTGTTGTTTTTTTTGTTGTTTTTTTGTTGTTTTTTTTGTTGTTTTTTGTGTTTCTGTCAAATGAGGCGGCATACCTCCAGGTGTTAAGCTCTTAATAAATTCCATACCATAGCTTGCTGCCTCCTCGTCATATGCACTGTCATGCCGAATGGAATCTATGCTGGTATAGCATTGCAATTCAGATTTAATTCGCCTAAAGATATTTTCGTTCCATTCAAGTGACTCGTGTTGTTTTGTTGTTGTTATTTTATTTTATTTTTTTGGGGGGTGGGGGGGCAGGATTGTCCTGTTGGCAATGCTCTCATCTCTTGACTTGATGATCTCAGGAAATACTGCATCAACAACACATCCATTTTCAATGCAGACTGAAGGAATTTCAAAGATACCTTCCTTTAATTCAGGCTCTTGGAGTTTCCCATTCCTTAGTTTTAAAAGCCAATCGGTGTGCTGATGGGACATTGTCCTCTCTGGCTCGCATATTTTGGTCTAACGTTAGGACCTGCATAGTTTTCCAAAACTTACTATTCTTCATGCATAACGAAAGTATATCTGTTCTGCTGCCATGTGGAAAAAACGGGGAGAATTTGTATAAAATTAAAAACCCCAGCGAAAAGAAAGACAGCACCTACAATTGTTTTTTTTTAAAAGAACTTTTTTTTATTTTCGGCTAAGATTTCTTTATACAGTGTGTCAACCACATTTACCCATGTGCTGAGGCCATTGAAGCTAATTCCCTGATTATCACTTGGGCCTTTTTCAGTTCATCTGCCATATTAGTTCCATGTAAAAAATACTGGTTAATGTTTCATATATTGGAATAGGCAGCTTAATATAACTTTGGTAAGTTCTACTTCCCTCAAGCAAAAATGGCTGCAATGCCTGTAAATGCACATGGTAAGACAAATTAACTTTTGCTACACATGTAGTGCATGAATATGTTTAAAGTATGGTTTTACCACTTCCATCAGGTCCATCAATAAAGACTAGACGTTTGTGTAAGTTAGGGTTTTCAATTGCTTCCTTGATTTTGCCGAAAGCCCATCTTTGAGCCCTTCTCTGCCTAGGTAGAGCATTTTAAACTTCTCTCGAAAATGCTTTTTTCGGCAATTGCATCGTAATATTTTCCATAATGGATTGACTCGAAAAAGTTGCACTCTTAAAGTTCTAGGCCAACATCTGCTCTTTGATTGTCAAATATAGAGCTGTTCCTCCATCAGGGAAGTGTACCTTATAAGATAAGATTGTGTTATTTCTGTCGAATATGGCTGCTGCATGCGACGGCCGACACATGAAGTAAATCCAAACAACTGCTTTAGTTGTACTGGGATGTGATTGGTTGCAGCTTCTGTTAGGCAAGTTTGGGTACCACCCCCTTTGTCGACGTCATCATTGATGACGTGTGCAAAATCGGTGAACTAGGTAACAATGCAGTGGATAACTGGCCACGTCAACGTCAGTGGCACGAGAGAGCGGACACTCTGGCGAAAACCGGGGCCTCAGCCAGGAGTACCAATAACTTACTTGGAAATTAAAAACTGGCTGGCGGACCATTTCACAGGCAATGGGCTGACAACACGACCGCCAGAGGAGTCTTTTCAAACTTGCCCACTCCTAGCAAACAAGACCCATGGTGGGGGGTTTGGCCGCAGACAGCAGAGCATAGTGACGCAGATGCACACCGAGCACTGACTCATTGGCACATACTTCTGGCGGCTGGATTACAACAGGGATCCTACCTGTCGACATTGCAGCCTGGATCCGGAGACTCTAGCGCACCTGTTAACCAAGGGTCCCTTACTAGATCTCCCGGGGGAAGCCAGGGCGGTTCGAGGACCCTTTGTGAGGAAAATGTTGTATGGCTCAGCTCAACAGATGGAGTTGATAGTCAATTTACTAGCCGGGGTCATAAGAGAGTAATCTCAGACCTAAATGTGTTAGTTAGTTAGGCAAGTATCGACATCTCAGTCATCATCAGTTAATTCCTCATGCAATCCAAGCTTTTTGAAATGGTGCAAAGGATGATTTTTGTCATGACAGGTATAAAGTTTGGGAATTTCACTCAATAAATACTCGCGGCCATTAAGGTTTTCCTGATTAAACCAAGTTCAGACAAAGACAGACGTTTGAACTTGGTGGCTTTTTTGATGTACAACTTCGGTTAACTTGCAAGGCATAAAACATAGTGTGTGCTTGTCCTCAATTAGGGCATTTAGTTTTTCCACATGATCAGTTTATCGGGTCTCCAAGTAATTTTTTTTCCCTATTTAACAGTAGCTTCATGCATGTCGTGGTAACATTAAGGAATTGAATGATTTCACAATCATGCCTCTTGTAAACGTATTTGAAGAGGTATTTAACGCTTTGAATTAATAATTGAGCTACATTATTTTGGGCTCTTTATTTCAGCCAAAGTTATGTGTTGCATGGCACAACCCATCTGCTATCCACTTTGTTATTTGACCATTAGCCCTAACAGGTCTAAATCTTTGGTTTTGTAAAGTCTTCAAGTAGCAGTTTCAGTCTCATCTCAAACACTCTTGCTACTACATCAGGCCGGTCGCATGGTTGCTGACCGGGATGTAATTTCTCCCTGATTTCCTTCCATTTAGGATTACACGTGAATGTTTAAATAAGTCCGGTTTGCCCAATTTCCTGACAATGGTCATAGCATCCTGGTAATTGTGAGCTATATTTCTTGCACTTCCTATGAAGGTTGAAGGCAATATAACTTTCTTTCCAAAGTAGATAACATATGTGTTGCGCCCTACAACTCCTATTTAAATATGCAGTTCGCTAGATCAGTTGTAGTCTAAGTGGTTACAAACTCTCGTCACAATTAAAGGCAATCATCAAAACACACACAGTCCTTTATTCACAGCCCTGCGGTACCTGCCTCCGTCATTCAACTCTCTCCTTGCAATACCTGCCTCTGTCATTCAACTCCCTCTCTGCCTTACCTGCATCCGTCATTCAACTCTCTCCCTGCAATACATGCCTCTGTCATTCAACTCCCTCTCTGCCTTACCTGCCTCCGTCATTCAACTGTCTCCCTGCCATACCTGTCTCCGTCATTCAACTGTCTCCCTGCCATACCTGCCTCCGTCTTTCAACTTTCTCCCTGCACACCAACTACTACAACCATAACAACAAACACGCCATCGCTCATACCCAAAAACGACACCAATGCAAACTATATTGGCAAAAGCTACACAATTAATCTCTACACCGAATATGATTACTATCAAATCTCTATACCTACTGCTTTTTATAACAGATGTAACAAGCAGCTGATATCATGCTAAGATTATTGTAATATCATGTATAGCAAGCAGACGATATCATGCTAAGATTATTGTGATATCATGTACAGCAAGCAGCTGATATCATCCTAAGATTATTGTGATATCATGCATAGCAAGCAGCTGATATCATTCGAACTGTGATGTGAACTCATAGAGAAGGAATGCAGCAAATGTATGATACCATGCTAAACGTATCTCAACCCACCACGACATATGAACATGCGATGAATGTGCCTAAACGTTTTCCCCTCCTCAATATGGACCAATTTTTAAAAAATGAGAGTTAAGTTGTGTGTGAAACTTTGTGCTTGCTAAACAATAGATGACAGCGTTCAACTCTGAAACACAACAAAAGGAAAAGTTTGGATTACCTGAGAGTGAGCTTATCGCAAACGTGTCTTGGCAGTCCGAAATACTTACAGCTTCATAACTGTAGGATGGACGACAAATGTCATTTTAGGTGGACATTACAATAAAAGTAACAAGGATTGGGGAGCAGGGCCGGCCCGACAGTTTCTTGCACCCTGTGCAAGCTTAATTTTGGCGCCCCTTATAAGTGTAATCATTAAAGGAAAAAACGAGTTATTTGGTCATGAGTTTATTACATTAGGTGCTGCTTTTTTTAAACCAACAATAAACTGTTGTACGAAAAGCGATTGTACGACACGTTAGAATACTGTCTCTCGACCCCGGACCCGAGGTTCACACTTCACTAATAAACTAAGGGAATTTAAATATTTACTGGGCGCCCTAGGCGCCCTTATGGCCACGGTGCCCTGTGCCAGGGCACAGGTCGCACACCCTAAAGGTTTTATATGTATGAATGCGAATCTTTTTTTTACCCTAAAAAAAAATCGAGTGTAACTTTTGTCCTTTTTTTTTGTGTGTTTTTGTTCAGTGGCGTCATTACATTGTTGACCTCGTATTCCAATAATACAGTTACCTCCCCACAGGATGAAAGTAAGACGGTTTTAGCATACGACGCTTAAATGCACATGAGATGAGTTGCTCCATAAGTCAGGTGTAAACAAATACAATATAAATGTTTGAACTGGTTTCTCATCGTTAAATTTTTTTTTTTTTTTTTTTAAATTGGTTCAAATAGGTGGGGCAGATTGTGTTTTATTGTGATGTTAATAGAGAAAGAGATGGGAAGAGGG